>JAWPHD010011409.1:0-84214 GCA_037043455.1 Cyrtodaria siliqua
TTTTTATTTCCGGCAAGCGAGAACTTTGGGATCTGGCAGAAGCGACACATTCTACATTAAAACACCATCACAGAGTCACTGCGTATTTTAGAAGCGTTTCAACAACTTCTTTAAATGTCTGCAGGAGGGGACAACTTTTCAGAATTCGGCTTCCAATATGGAACTTCTTGAAAAAGCCAAAAACGAGTTCAACAGAAGAAAAAAGATGATCTATAAAAAAACTTGCCTTTCAATACTGACTGAAAAGGTGTTAATAAAAGCCTTGATTATATACTTATATTTAGTGATGGTTTGCTACTGTAATCGGATGGAAAATTACACAAAAATTATGGCACTCGGCGGGTTTGAACTCTTGGACCCTGCATGCGAATAGGACGCTCTAATCGATATGGCCATAAAGCTAGCCTGCGGAGAGGGACAGTATCGATAAGATTGAATCGTCTTTCTATCTGGTCTTTTGAACCATGTGATTTCGACAGACAGCGGGAAATTACATCTGCACATGTTTATTGTGCAAATTTCCGTCATAATTTTTTTATGATCGTCTGCTAATGAATATTTTTTTATGATCGTCTGCTAAATGATTAGTGTAAGAAGAAGGTCTTTTAAGCTTATATGGGGAAATTTGATCACTTTACCAGGTGTTTTCGTCACTAGATGTATCCCATTTTAAAGCAAACTTACAACAAATAAAATAGTTTATGATACAATGATGAGTTAATCCTTCGCCTTTCATTAGATAACAACAGGTTTATTAGTCTTAAAATGAGAAGTAGTAAAGGTAATATCCAGGGCGGGGTACCCTGCATAAAACATGAAGCAATATCGGTGTTTGCGCTAAAACAATCGGGTAATTATTATGTTGTACACTTTTCTTAAGTGACGTTTGAACCTAAATTCCTGAGAAAGCAGATTGGTACAGGTTTCGAAAACAGTGGTAGACAATAAATTTTAATTACACAGTATTAGGGTGAAATGTAGACATTTAGTCATATTTTTTAATAGAAAATAAGTACGGCTTTGTTTCTTCTTTTTTTTCTACGCTGTCAGCTAGTGTGAATTTAGGTCAACAAATTTGCATAAAAATTTGCCTGTTATGAAAATAATTCATCTCGGGATAAAAGCTATAGTAAAGGTGCGGAACAGCGTAACCTGAACGGAAACCCCCACTACAACCCTGCCTTCACTGGAAACAAACAAGTTGAGGGTCATCCTTTACAAATGTTATCCGATGGAAAATAAACAAAGCGCTATAATTTTTGTTGCAAGTTTAAAATACTTTAGATTAGGCTTACATCAATATTATGTCAAAATATATAATGTATTACTGATATATGTAGCCAACTGTCACATAAGTGGTCCTTACATAGAGGTCTAGGATAGTACGCGCTTATAAACCTATCTATTTTACAATACCCCCAACTGAGTCCTACTGCAGTACAATGATGATTTTTAAAATGACCACATAACATATCTTCCAAGATGAATTGCCATGATTTTGACAGGCACATTTTTACATTGATAATAACAGATTATAGCCAGGTCAGATTATTCCTAGTGTGGTGTACTAGGTACCCTGCAAACTGCTTATCTCAGTTTCCCAATTTTTTTCATTTAACCTTTGTCATTGATATTCAATACATGTTAAAACTTTATTTATCTATAAAGTATTTAATCGATCCTGAAATTGATGCAGTTTAGGACAACCTGAAATATCGTTGATTGCCGCAATTCAAAGAGAAGGAAACTAGTCTGACACACAAAAAATGAAATATTTATGAGAAAAACAATCGATTGCATTGATATATTTAAATGACTATTTAGCTCGTGTAGTTCACAGTAAATTCAGGCAAAAAGGTTAGGATTCCACGGGTTGTCCCAGTAAACTATTGGAGACATTTATTTGCTCTCGCGGCTGTCGATATGATGACAAGTGGAATTTAGTGGCCCTGCCTCAAAAAGCCAATACTTGTTGATTGAACATTCAGATAATCAGCCAATCACAATAACGTCTCTTTGAAGCTATTCCTATAATTATGAGATAGCAGTTTAGGAATCTTTATCACTGATGCGTTTGTACAGAGTGATCCGCAATGTATCTGAATCCACAACCTCAGATGTATCAATTTGTCTTGTCATGATCTTCATTAAGACAACTCCTATGTTCATACCCTTTGATATACTTGGAACAAAATTTGTCATGTGCGTGGGTCCTATTATAATATGGTTGAATTTTCAGGGAAATGCATGTTAGAAAATAAACTTTTTTTTTTTTCATAATTCAAGTTATACACTAGTAAATATAAAATGTTACAAAGAATTTCAAACTTGAAGGAGTAAGGTTTCACTTTGTTTCATGATCTAAAAAAGTGTTCTCATGTTATAGGTAATATACTGGGCAGTTGTCCACATTAACTTGATTGTAATTTTATTGTTTTATATTGTACTTTATATTAAGAACATGTATATGTGTTATAATAGTGATTATGTTAAGGTTAATAGAGTGGATTGCCTATTTAACTCACACACGATACTGATTGTTGTGCCAGTTTGTACAATATATTTAGACTGACATCAGAATGTCTGGAACTCAGTTCGAGACTGTCAAGTTAATCTTACAACTTTTGTTTGCAGGAAGACTTAAACTCTGGGAAGCGTATGATGTCATGAAGGATATAGGCCACCGTGAATAGCAAGATTTCATAACTTGTACCAGCACTGGCAGAATGGGCTGGTTAAAAACACAATGGTGATTGAAAAAAAACAATTCAAACTGTTCAACTTACTCTCCACTCAAAATGTGTGTTAAATGTGTTTTCCTTTACAGCAGTGTCTTTGTCTTCAGTGTTTGTGTCCTATGTCATAGTGTGTCCTGTGTTATTTAAAAGAGGACATTTCCAACATTCTATTTTATATATTTTTAAATCACAAAGAGGTTCTAGTATTTTTTTTTTTTTAACCCATTACGTGATCCCGTCTTAATTCCATTAAGTGGTGGGAAAGCTTACATTAGTAGGATTTTATAATGGATATTTCGACAAAAAACATGTTTAAAATATTTTTTACCTAAAAATTGTTTTAATTTTACAGTATGCAAATTTTTTTAAACGGAATTAAGGTTTTATTTCATAACCCAGTCAACCCGATTTTCGCATCTTGGAGAAGGGTTGGATGGGGTAGGAAGTTAATACTTGGACCACGTAATGATTGTATATTTTAAGGATCGTCAAAGGACCATTGATATAAATGCAGGATTATATAACGGTATACCTTTTGTTTTAAAATTGAATGTCTGATATAAAACAAGTGAAATGTATTCTTTCATTGGGGAGCTGTCTCTTTTAATTGCATACTGTTTTGTTTCGTGTATAATATAAAATACAAGCCTACAGTCCAAACATCAAACTCCTTGCCTGTCTTGTGTATAGGCTGTCTACATATCTGATTCTCACATAGACAAGATTCTGTCTTATTGTAACTCGCCTAGTTCTCTTTTTCTGTGTTTTTCGATATCTGAATCTCAATTAGACTACATTCTGTATCAGCTTCTTTTCCTAATTTGATCTTCTATCAATTATGATATAAGCTTTTGCTTAGCTTACTGTTAACGTTTCTTTTCCTTATTGACATACACATGGTTAATTTATTCTCTTCTCTCAATCTTGGCTGTACTGCCTTCAAGTATTTCATATTTCATTGGCTTCTACTGTATAATATCTCAAACAGGTACTTCTATTTTTCTGTTCTCCAACTTCCCCTATCTAAAATTGTGTGCTTGCCAGTCAGTTCTACTCCATAATTCCATACTTATGAATTTCTTCTATTTCTTGTTACCCAACTATGGGACCTCTAGATCTAAGAAGTCTAGCTGCTCTTTTAACGTCATGTACCATTCTCAGTTTCTGTCTGCATGGTGTTCTGTATATCTTACAGACCAATGCTTCTCCAGATGAGCGTCCTCATTTCTATTTTGCCACGATGTTCTGGTTGCTGCAAATCTTTTATAATTCTCTCACTCTCATCTTTCGAGAAAACACTTTTCTAAAACTTATTTTCGTGTGAATCTTCTGTCATACTGTATAAGCGTTCAGTCTTAGAAGATTCAGCTGTATTCATCTTGCCAGACCTCTTCTCTGAATCTTGGGATCTCTCTTTTACCTCTTCCACCTTAACCATAATAACCCCGTCTCTGGTTTATAGGTTTCCCTGCTGTTGAGATGCATATTTGTGTTGTATATATATGAAAAGTTATTAACATATATTACGTGTTACATTTTTTAGGAAATCCGGGCATTCATGGATTCAATGGAGAATTCCCCGTGGAAGATGTCTCCATGGTAAAATATTTCAACCAAGGTTGTTTAATTTTTATTTAAATATAGGCCTATGAGTATGTTTTAATAGTCTCCACAATTGTGTTCTTCAACATCTTTCTCTGAAGATGACTTTAACAACCAGAAGAGATTCTGTTAAAGAAACTAACCAACCAAAATAGACAAAATTACACTGCAAAACTGATTTATCAAAACTCTATCCAGGTGCTCAGGTTGTGTAATAACCGCATATGTCCAATTAAAAGTACAAAGTATAGGTTTATTCACGGGTTTTAAAATGGGCTTGATTGAATATGCCTAAAATGAATTCCTGAGTTGTAACACTTAATTCCACGCTCCCAGTTGTGGGGGTTTGGATTTTCAAAATATGCAGGTTAACATACCTCGTCATACATACCTCGTCATACATACCTCGTTCCATACATACCTCGTCATACATACCTCGTCATACATACCTCGTCATACATACCTCATCATTTAGGTTATACATACCTCGTCATTTAGGTTATACATACCTCGTCATTTAGGTTATACATACCTCGTCATTAGGTTATACATACCTCGTGTTATACTACCTCGCATTTAGGTTACGAAACAGTGTAATTTGTTGTGAAATTTGCCTGATGGCAGGATAGGACTTCCGCTGCGGGTTTGAATCCCACTGGGAGCTCGACTTGTGAGGAAGTGTCAATTTTTACGGATGGTGGGAGGTGTACAGTACTGGTTCTACCCAGGAAGAGTGGGTGGTCGGCCTCCACCAGAAAAAATCGACCCATCATATATAAACCTTACATGTGTTGAAAATGACGTAAATCACAATACAAACAAACAGGAGAGGGACTTCAAGTAACAACACTGCAATTTTTACAACAGAACCATTGTACTAGACTTAACAACCCATGTTATGTATTTATGTGACTATATAGTACACTTATTTACAAATATATTAATAAAATACCTGAACTTGAATATTAGATGGTAATTACGTGGAGTTAAATTTAAATGATGTAAGGAAAAAACTTCAATAGATCGTACACCTGATGTAGATGTTCATCTTTCAGACTGGTAAAGGGTGACCTAAAAATACCGTTTCTTTATTCCCCATTGACTGATAAAACAAAGACAATGCAGTAGTCTTCAGCTTTTATTGTGCTTAATGTTATCTGATGTAATGAAACATTGAGAAGAAAAAATCTATATATGTGAAGATAAAACTAAAAGAACACAGAAAATATGGATTCTAACACTTAATAAACATTAAACGTGATGGTGAAATCACTTTTTATTTTATATGCCCACTTAGTACTTTTTATTGATGATGATGTACAATAACTCTTCTCGAGTTATTTGTCTTTTTTTTGTCTTGTTAAATGATAAATGACTGGTTTTATTTACAATCAGTTTATTAATATACAAGCATTTTTGTAACAAAATTTGTTTTTCATCACATACACACATATGTTATGAATTTTCAGCCATTTTCACACTTGAAGGACCCCGGCGTTAGTTCAGGATGCCATATCAAAACTACACAACACAAGTTGGAGAGCCTAACTGTGTCCGTGTCTGTTTACCGCAGCGACAAGATGCTGTGTATCGCACACCTCCCGCCCGCCATCATGGAGTACACATTCAGGGAACTGTGCTGGAACATGGCAATATTGACAAATGCTTCCTGATGAGGTCCGAGGAAACAGGTATAATAAAATTAGTAAATTAAGGTATTATAAATTACAGGTATTATAAATTAAGCAGTTTATATTAAAAAACTAACATAATTATATATTATTTGCATAGCACGGCTAAGATAGAGGTCACAGTCTGGAGCTAGCATAAACTAAATGAAGGATAATATCTTTACCTAGGTTTACTTCAGGAAGCATTTATCGCAGAGCTTTTTTTTCAAAAAATTGTGAAGACTCCTATCCTGGTCATTTGTGAAAAAGTCCGTGATAACTCTTGTGGGAAAAAAAGGATTGAAAGATTGTTAAAAGCGATATTATATAATAGAGTCTGTCTCGGCTTGTAGCCCATCGAGGTGTTAAAATAACAACAAGCTGAGACAGACTCCTATCTTTTTTGTAGCATGTGTACTATCGTAACCACTTTGACAGTGCTAGTGACCGTACTCTAAATTCAAATAATCTGATAGTTGTAGTACGTATAGCCCATGCCCCTTAGTTACCATAAATTAACGGTTTAATGCTCTGCATTCATCAAAGGAAATTGCCACCCGACCATGCTACAATAAATTCATACATACATTGTTTTTGTGGGAGAAGGACACTATAAATCAAAATGTACAAATATTCAGCATAATAAGATAACATTTTAGATAAACTTTCTTTCTATAAATGTATCCAAAACAAAACAATATTGAAAAAGTAACAATGAGAAATGTTGTTGGCCACAAAAAAATCTAACCAATTTTTGTTTTTAAATGTGAAATATATCGGCCACAGTTGTGAAGAATATGACAAATTTTGAATTGTGAAGTAGCCAAATTTCGGCCCCAGTCATAGAAGGGGAAAAAAGCTCTTGTATGATCGTATGTTTTGATCCACACTGATCGCATACCCATCCGATATTGACAATGTAGTTGCTCTATTACGTAAATGACCGCCTGGACTCCTTATGGGAAGGTTTGCTTGATTGTTGAAAGCAGTTTTTAGTGACTTAGGTTTGACTAGTAAAATGAACCTAAATCTGTATTGAAAAGTCAAATATGCAATTGAATGTTATTAACTTGCTCCGAGGATAGACTAAAAACTCATTGGTCAGTCCGGTTTTACATCCCCATCTGACAGACGAGGCCAAAGAGAAAGTGGTCCCTAAAGGAGGCTTGAAACTAGGTCCATCAGATTTAATGCCACCATGCTATCCACGCCAGTTCCTATATATAGAAGGAGTATGTGGTGTAATAGGCTCCTATATATAGAAGGAGTATGTGTGTATAGGCTAACATAAACAGATCTTGTGATTGTAGTCTCAAGGCATTTTGGCAATTATCATGTCACTCATTTTTAGTTAGTGTTTTGTACCTTGTATAAACAGGTGAAAGTAAAGGCGCTATGGATTTGTCGAGTACAATGAACCAATAGAAAGGTCGGGCAGATCATGTGCAAACTGGATTGGTCTGATGTGGACGGTCAACTGATCCACTGTGATGCCATCACAGACAGTTCACAGACTGGGATCAATGTTCGAGGACCCTACACTCCAAATGTCTCATCATTGACAACCTGCCCCTCGACTACAAGGATTCTATAGAACTGAGGGAAGTATTCAGTACCCTGTTGAAACCTGTATATTGTCAGGTGACGTTGCTTAGAGTATAATATGACATTCAAAATGCGGACCCTAGGAATATGTTCGAGAAATGGGTGAGGGATGGGCGGTAGTGGGTTCGATAAATCGGAAGTTGGCAACAACAAAATGAATCTATCCAACGTGTGTACCTTGAAAATGGTGCTACTTATCTGTGCACTAAATCTTTCTCAATATGTTCTTGTTTGCCTTGCTTGTTTGTTTAAACCAAATAACAGATGTATTTAAAATACAGAAAATGGTTTGTTTTTCTTTATTTTGCATTTATTTAGAGAAATATCGCAAATTCATACAAATCAGAAATCATAATTATGATTTGAATATATTGAATAGAATATACAAACATCGAGTTTTCAAATTAGATAAAAAGTAAGTGTGTAGAGCAGAGTTATTTGATTGTTTAATTGATCATAATTTACGGTAGTCAAAATTAAACATTTCATCTGTTTATTACCGCTTATCGAACATAATTTCATGCACTTGATTGTACTTTCACAATTAAGCGTGTGTAAAACACATGGTTCTATTTATCACGTATACAATCACCCGGACCGTAAAAAGCTTTCAAGTTTGGGAAGGTAAATTACATTGAACTGGAACGAATTCGAAGGTGCGCCATTGCAAATACCCACGTTTTCTTCACACAGGCCCACCCACACCCACCACCACACACACACACATACAGGAGAACAACATATTATTATACATTGTAATCCCTTCATCAAAATGTTCGTTTGAGACATAAAAAAATGGCCCCCTGATACCCTCCCCCACCACCCACCTCCTCCAACCCCAACCCTCAGGGAAGGCGACCTTAAGTTTTAAATAATAAATCATTTGACATGCTGTGTATCTCTTTCATAGATGACTATTATACCAACTACGGAAAAATAACACCGTAATTGAATTATTAGTGTATTTGATGCCCCTTTCCCCCGGCCCCCACCGATGAAGTAGGGAGGAAACAAATGTATACAGTGTAATCCGATCATCATAATGTTTCATTTGAGACTGAATTAAAAAAAAAGATGTTCGAGTTCGAAATAATAAAATTGTTTGGTATGTTGTTTATCTTTCATAGACAATTAATTACATTCGCCACCAAGTTATGTGCAAAAATATGGAAAAAATATGGTGTAATTAAATTGTTTCTGTAATTGACCTTTTGACCCCCTGAGGGTCCCTGGGTGCTGAGCCATCATCATCATGTTTCATTTGAGACATAATTACAAAAAGAAAGAAAAAAAATCCCCAGATCCACACACCCCACCCCACCCATCCTTGGCACTTAGGCAGACGTCCGAGTTCGAAATAATAAAATCGTTTCATATGTTGTTTATCTTTCATAGACGATTACATACACCAAGTTATGTGCACAAATATGGAAAAATGGCAGTGTAATTGAGTTTTTAGTGTAATTGACCTTTTGACCCCTCCTGAGGGTCCCTGGGCTCGAAGTCAAAAATAATCTTGCACGCCGTCATCATATGGTGGTCATACCCCAAGTTTGGTTGAATTCCGTTCAGCGGTTTAGGAGGAGATGCGGTGACAGTTATTTTTTTTCTTTCTTTTTTTTCAAAAACGTAGGTATAATTATTAGGAGTGCTAGGTTCGGAATTTGTGTTCGATTATAATACAAAGTTTTAGGGGCTGTTCCATTAAAACACATGGGACCCCATGACGGCACTTTTGAAATTGAACACTCACCTATTCATGCACAATTGAGTTTAAAGAACCAGATTTTGGAAGTAGGATTCAGCCATAGATGTTTATTAAATTGTCTTGCTGGGATCCGGTGTATATTTGTAATGGAATATCCCTCATGTGATTTGTCATACTGTTAAGAACATTTGCAAGTTTCGATTTGGTAACTTACAGCAGACATGACATGTATGTCTGTGGCATTAATATTTGACAATTAGAACATATTTACTCTCACATTGCAGTATATGCCTACCTAACATTAATTTCAGAGCCAATAACTGCTTAGAGCAGAAAGTCGTCTTAAATTGTAATTATTATAGCATTAATCCTAATTTCTGTATGGTTTTATGTTTTCAGATTGTGACGAAGGAAGGAGAATCGTTGGGGTTCGGCATTATTGAGTACGACTCGGCAGAAGATGCAGAGAAGGCATACAAGAAGTTTAATAAGCAGGCAATCAAAGGCACGGCCATCAACCTGAGCTTCTGTATACCTGGGAAGTCAGCAGTACATATGTTCAACAGAATCATGTTTAAATATGTAAGTACTGAGGTACTATTATTTACTCTCCTAACAATGCTACAGGAGGATTTTGTACCCAAATTGGTGTTGTTTAATATTGTGTTATTTTATAACGGGCTTATTCCTTGAGGTGACAATTAATACACTGATGTATGTGTTATTCTCTGGTAAGTACGCCTTTATAGCTAATTTGAACGAGAGTACCTGAGTGACGCCAGTCTTTATTGAGGCTCTCTGGTAACAAAATAGCAACAACATATGATTGCAAGAAAGATAAATCAAACGGTTCATGTAAACAACTAATTATAAACACCAAGCGAAGTTGTGATTTTAAATTCACCAATAAATTTATTGTTGTAGGGTGACAGGGTACATGTGAATCGAGCCAGTCTTCTTCCAGATCCTGTGTACCCCAATCCAGCCTTCCTGAAACACATGTTCTTCAAGACACATGTCGCCAAGCATCCAAGATGTAAGTACGCCCCATATGATTATTATAAACCAGTGTTGACAGTTATTGTCTAGTTAATCTTCTTTCCTGTTAATGATATTTTATGTTTAATTGCATTAATGAGATGTGGTTAAATATCATGAACATTTATGTCTGCAGTCGAACGACCAAGGGGTCTCTTTTGAGCTTGGGTTGGCCCTAGTTCTTTATACATTACGTGTTTGTGGAATATTTTGTTACCTGAGCTCAATTTTTATTATTATTTGTTATTTCAGTATTGGTACAGTTTACTGATAGCCTGTTACACCTGCAAGAAGGTTATGTCCGTCAGCTAGAAGACAAAACAAATGCCAAGCCAGGTTTGTCGTCAACATTATTGAGTTTGTTTTTGCTTTTAGTAGTTTGTTTTAACTTTAGGACTTGTTTAAGTGCTAGTAGTGATTGTGTGTTCCTGAACAACTAGCATGCATCTGAATAAATCATCAAGGTTTTTATTTTAAAAATGGCTATAGATACATTAAAATACAGGAATGAGATACACTTCCAGGAATCATTTGAGGAATATATAACATCAATTATGCACATCTGCTCTAATTGATAGATAAGCATACCATTTTATTGGGCTGTTTTTAGCGAAAAGCACAATGTCGGTCCATTCAATCTTTAATGCTTGCATTTAGCTCAGTTAGCTCTAAAATGCCATTTTCCCCATCATTTTTCAAACTTTATATACTGCGATTAATCCACCAACTTGTTTATTTCTGTTATTAAAAGTACATTTTCATTGTTGTTCTACTTGCTTTGAAAGTGCTTTTAATATTAAAAGGTAAGGTAATTTCTGACTAGCATTGCCATGCTACAGATCATTTCTCTAACATTATCATATATTTGTATTGTAGGGTTACTGGGCCCAGCCCCAACTATTCCAATGAGCCCTTTAATGGATGTGAACCTTCAGTTGGGCCTTCTGTCCCTTCTCATCCTGGATATGAGGGAGAAAGGCACTTACAATGGAGAGGTAGAGTATTAAATGTAACAATTGTCATCCATCAGTCCTGCATCAGTTTTACCAGTCATATTTTTGACCACTGGTCACTGATGTTTCTTCATAGCTTTAAATTATTCAAGATGGCTACTGTTAATAAAAATAAATAAATATTAGGAACATTGGTATCAGCAAGGGTAGAAACAACAAGATTTTCATACCTTTCTTGGGTTTTCCTTCATAATGTTTCAGTCTTTGAATTAAAATGTTCTTATATACTCAATGAAAACCCGTACATTTTGCTTTAGCCCGACTTCATCAATGAAAGAAAATCACTAACCCAAATGACAGTTTACTATCCTCGGGCTTCGGGCTAGTGGGTTAATTCGAAGACTGATATTTGTGTTTTTATCACCATCATAAGCTCATCAAAGGATACATATTTTACAAGGAGATGGGAAATCTATGTTTTTATTTAAAACCGCTTTATGGATTTTAGTGGAACTTGATCGCTATGTTTTGGGACCCTCTCAAATGTTTGCAATCTAATGTGTTGCCCGTTGTCAAAAATAAAGATCTATTTAAATGTCATTTCAAGTTTGGGTCGACCTGTATCAAGTTATTGTTTTGTATTTTATCCGATATTCTTGTTTTACCATTTGATAACAGTAGTCTCATGTGCAGATTTTACTGTCAATGTAATGTCTGACAGATTTAATCTGACAGTGACATATTTATACCCCCGCTTTCACAAAGTGAAGTGGGGGCTATATAGGAATCACGTTGTCCGTCCCGTCAACACATTTTTGTCCCGTCATGTTCAGTCGCTGCCTATCGCATAACATTTTTAATACTTGCATATCTCAAACACTTTTGAATGCATTGTTCCCAAACTTCATATACTCATAACAACTGATGAACTGTTTTCGTTGAGTCCCGTCGCGTAACACATTTTTGTGTCGCCTTTTCGAAGAAAAATGCGATGCATAGGGATCACTTCTCATTTCTTCGTATTTCTTCATCAAACTTTCAATATATACTCATCATGACAACATCGACATGACCATACTAAAGAGGTCAGGGTCACACTGACGGTCAATATATGGGTTAAATACTCAATTTTTTTCTTCACAAAAACATAACGTTGGCTATAACTTTCTCATTTCGTGATATTTCTTCATCAAATTTTCAATATATACTCATCATGACAACACCAACGTGATCATACTAAAATATAAAGGCGAAGTCACACTGAAGGTCATTATATGGGTTAATTACTTGTTTTTTTCTTCACGAAACTTAACGTTGGCTATAACTTTCTCATTTCTTGATATTTCTTCATCAAACTTTCTCATTTCTTGATATTTCTTCATTAAACTTTCAATATATACTCATCGTGACAATAACTCTGACAATAATGGACGGATTTTCAAATAACTTGGTACAATTGCTCACCACAACAAGACGACCTGTCGCGCATAAAATCCAGGTCCGTGGCTCCAAGGTCACAGAGGTCAAAGGTCAAAACAAAGTGCTTTCAAGTTCGGTTAATAACTCTGACATTCATTGACAGATTTTTAAATAACTTGGCACAACAGCTCACCACAACAAGGTGATGTGTCGAGCGCAAAACCCAGGTCCGTGGCTCCAAGGTCAAGGTCACACTTAGAGGTTAAAGGTTAAATCGTGTCCAGTCAATAACTGGCATTCCTGGACCGATTTTCAAATAACTTGTTGCTCACCACAACAAGACAACATGTCGTGCACAAAATCCAGGTATTTGGCTCCAAAGTCAAGGTCACACTTAGAGGTCAAAGGTCAAATCGTGTCCGGTCAATAACTCTGGCATTCCTGGACGGATTTACAAATAACTTTGCACAATTGCTCACCACAACAAGACGACATGATGCGCACAAAATCCAGGTCCGTGGCTCCAAGGTCAAGGTCACACTTAGAGGTCGAAGGTCAAATCGTGTCCGGTCAATAACTGGCATTCCTGGACGGATTTTCAAATAACTTGGCACAAGTGTTCACCACAACAAGACAATGTGTCGCACACAAAATCCAGGTTTGTGGCCCCAAGGTCAAGGTCACACCTAGAGATCAAAGGTCAAATCATGTCCGGTCAAGAACTGGCTTTCCTGGGCGGATTTTCGAATAATTTGGCACAATTGCTCAGCACAACAAGACGACATGTTGCGCACAAAATCCAGGTCAGTTGCCCCAAGGTCAAGGTCACACTTAAAGGTTAAAAGTCAAATCATGTCCGTTCAATAACTCTGGCTTTCCTGGACGGATTTTCAAATAACTTGGCAGAAGTGCTCACCACAACCAGAGGACTTGTCGCGCACAAAATCTAGGTCTGTGGCTCCTAGGTCAAGGTCACACCTACAGGTCAAAGGTCACTTCGGGGACATTTGTCACTTACTGTGATATTTCTTGTTTAGTTTAAAAAATAATAGCCAACTTTGACGGGTCATCGTAAGAGGTTGACCTCTCCGTCTTTTTTAGAACCATCTATACCCCCTCCAGGCATCCTTTTTTCTAGATGAATTAACAAATAGACCACTAAATGACAACAGTTATTTATTTCATTTCAGTAAAAAAAAAATATATTTCCCTGGGCCAGTTATATTTTCACTATTAGAGAATTTATGTGCTGCAGTGGCCTAATATGTGTGACTGAGTTGCAAAGGTACTATGTAATAAAATCATGAGACAGCTTACACAAACAAATAATTGACATAATTTTCGGTCTCTTTGTAGAACTGGATAAATATCAATTTTAGGGAGAAACTCATACTGCAAATTGTGTGTAGCCTCTGATTTTTTGTATTAAACACATGAATCAATACACACAAACTGTTTTAATCCATTTAATAAACTTAGCAACAGCAAAAAAACGATCTTGTTTACCTATGTCGGCTGCCATTTTGAATGTCTTTGTTAGTCATGTGACCAATATGTGACTCAAAGATGAGCTTCTTTTGTGAATAAAAAACGTATTTTAACAATAATTCAATCTGACAGTAAAGTTTGACTTCTAAATTTAATTAACAGAAAACAAAAAACACCAAAATTATATATAAAGTCAAAGAACGTTCACATGATCAGTAGATCAGATCAGCAGTGAAATTAGGATTCTCCGATTGGTTAAACGTAGTAAGAGAAGTACTGGATTGGTTGCATTTATAATTAGGTCTAAATGGATGGCTACCATGTCAACACAGCTGTGAAAGTGTGATATGCCAATTATCGAAATAACAGCACTAATTGTCAAACATGTGATGATTTCACAGGAGGCTTGAAGGAATTACAGGATGTTTATTCGGTCATTTGATACCTTGTGACCTGAAATAGTAAATTTTTCAAAGGGTAATTTTCAGCAAGAAAATAAAATAATCACCACTTTTTATCGACAATTCTTAGAAATAATCGACATTAAGATAAAATAATCGAAAATGTCGGTAATGTCTGCTGACAGCATGAGCGCTGATCAACATGGCCATACTAAAATATAAAGGTCAAGGGCACACTGAAGGTCATTGTACGGGTTTAATACTCATTTTTTTCGTCAAGAAAACTTAGTCAGACCAGTTTGTCTAGGTCACTTATCTGGGTCCAAATTTTTTTTATATACCGACAAAGCGCTGACAGGCGACACACGTGTTCCGCGGAACACACGTCTAGTTAATACTTGCATATCTCGAACACTTTTGAATGGATTGTTCCCTAACTTCATATAACAACTGATGAACTTATGTCCCTCTACATCACCAATCATTGATTGCCTAATTTATTACAGAATTATGGCCCTTTGTTTGACTTATAATTTTCCACTTTATATTGTCTACCTGTAAACATATTTTTTTTAAAACATTTTCGAATTTATTGTTCTCAAATGTTATGTACACATAACAACTGATGACCTTATGTCCCTGTACATCACCCATTATTGAATGCCTAATTTATTACAGAAGTATGGCCCTTTGTTTGACTTAAAATTTTCCACTTTAATATTGTATAATGACCTGTTAACACTTTTTTTCTCAAAATTTTCGAATTGATTGTTCCCAAATTTCATGTACACGTAACAACTGATTACCTTATGTCCTTCTACATCACAAATTGTTGATGCCTAATTTATTACAGAATCACGGCCCTTTATTTGACTTATTTTTTTTCACTCCATAATAAACTTCATGTGGCTTTCACTTTACACCTAACATACAGTTCACACCTGATGATATGATGTGTCTGCATTTATGGTTTTTCGATTCTGCAATACTTTTTTACAGAATTATGTTTTAATTAAAATTTCTTTTAGATAAGAAATTTACAGATATTTTAGCAGGCCTGTAAAATTCCTGACGAGTGACTTGTCAGGCCGTATTTCCTTCGACTTTTGACATAAGTAACAAAATAAATCAAGTCTTTATTGTTTCCTTTTATTCTGGCGAAGAAGTACCACAAAGCGTTTGCTTAAACTAAATAAATAGCCGATAAAAATTACACTCCAATACACCGGAGGTAAACATGAAAATATTGGTTACCCATGGTTACTTTGGTGATAGGGTATAAAGCCGAGATTTCCGAAGTTTGTAGACTGTGTCGTGATAGAATTATCCAATACTAAACTAGTAGTTTTTATCAATAAAACACTGTAACCGGACCATTATACTTGATATGACAAAATGTTCCCGTAAAAATGTCGAAGAAAATAGACATGTCTATAGAATGTTTTTGGAGGAGAGTTGGTGGAGATGACGAAAAAATACAAATAGAGAAAGTGAATAGACAGTTTGCATAAATTAAAACTGCAATAAAAGCAGTGTGATGGTACCAAATGCTAGCGTGTTTTGCAGGAGAAAATACTGGAGGATACACAGTTGTATTATCACAGTTAATTACATAAACAGTTGCTTTTGAAATGTTAAAATGATGTCACATCTTATTGTAAGTGCCTTTCATAATTATTAAGTGGACAAGCTAGTCATACCTAAGATGGGATCTAGTCATTTATTTGATACTGTGATGATGTTACATGTAGTTTATTTATCTAAATGAAGTGTCCTTGAATGACACTGATTTACCTTGTCTAGCACTAGCGGTAAGCAAAAATATGAAGGTGGTTCCTGTTCAAAATTGTGGGCGAGTGCAAAGTTGATAGGGCAATTGGATTTTTTTTCACTTGTCCAGCAAGACTAGTTGTCTTTGTAAAATATTTACAGGCCTGTTTAGACATTTATTATTCTTGATTTTGCCCGTCATTCATTCATTGGCTAAAGCAAAAAAGCGGGGCCCCGCGGGGTATTCATCACTTCAGTGATAGTTCTAGTTTGTTATAATTTAAATGGAATATCTCAGAAAAACTAGGACAAGTTAAGATTTTTCTCTTTCTAGGTTCCTGAACCAATTGGTAAACTGAAAGTTCCAACAGAAGAAGAATTTCAGGTATTAAAGTACTTACTTCTGTAGAAATTGTGCTTGAACATTAAGCAGACATGTAGTTTTTATAGTGCTTGATTTATGCTTGAACATTAAGCAGACATCTAATTTAGTTTATAGTGCTTGATTTATGCTTGAACTTTAAGCAGACATCTAGTTTAGTTTATAGTGCTTGATTTATGCTTGAACATTAAGCAGACATCTAGTTTAGTTTATAGTGCTTGATTTATGCTTGAACTTTAAGCAGACATCTAGTTTAGTTTATAGTGCTTGATTTATGCTTGAACATTAAGCAGACATCTAATTTAGTTTATAGTGCTTGATTTATGCTTGAACTTTAAGCAGACATCTAGTTTAGTTTATAGTGCTTGATTTATGCTTGAACATTAAGCAGACATCTAGTTTAGTTTATAGTGCTTGATTTATGCTTGAACATTAAGCAGACATCTAGTTTAGTTTATAGTGCTTGATTTATGCTTGAACATTAAGCAGACACCTAGTTTAGTTTATAGTGCTTGGTTGCATGTATTGTTAGTAATTTTAGATGTTAGTGCATTAATTATATTATAATTCAAGTTATATATTTGTATTCTGCTATTCTCTGAACACAGGACCGTTCCATCTAAAATTAAATGTATACAACACTACACATACATAATAATCTTAATTCACATTACACTGGTAACAAAAAAAGCTACTATTTACAGCTTGTACATCTTTCGATATCGAAAAGATGTCATTATTGTCCTACTCAACATGTTTTAGTGGACGCTTAGTACCATCACCTTCTGCACTATCTGGCAGAATGTAAGAGATGGGGAGAAGTTTGGTAACTCTCAAACTGCTGACTTCTCCCTGTCATTGACAAGACATGGATTTATGTTTTTATATTGTGCTGTTTCAGCAAAAGCCAGAGCCCGTTTCATTGCTCGGAGACCCGATGACGGCACAGGCAAACATCATTCTGAAGAACTTACTAATGCCCCCTGACAAGTCCCCATTTGAGACGCACACTACGGCTGAAGATAAAGACGAAGCTAAGTTGATAGGCAGACCCGTACACTCCCTAAACCTTGTGTACCTGTGTAGTCTGGGGCGACTGATGGCCATGATGTCGGATAGAACCCAGTCAATGGGGCTGCTAGGTACAAACATTAAACTGTCATGTCTGAGATCTGTACCTATGGTAGAATTTGTAATAGGGTCTGGAAAAACAACTATGATAGTATCTGTATGTGATATCTGTCTGTGATGATTGTCTGTGATATCATCTGTATGTGATATCATCTGTCTGTAAAACATAATGCCAGTGCTTAGATATCTCCACTCTATTGTTGGTATATTGACAATAGGTTATGTTATAATACAGTTGCATGTGCTATTGTTTGTCAGAGGTATCGTATTGGCGAAAATGGATAGATGATTGACAACTGACCTCATGTTATTTGTTAAATATTCAAATTATTGTATATTTAAGCTTATAAAATCCATTTTCTGGAGCTGGCACAAAGCAAGTCATGAAATTTAGCACCTAAGAGAGCAGTTGCATCTGGGATAACTGGTTGTTGCATTTCCAGGAATCTTAAGGGAACAAAAACCTAACATATTGATTAAACTAAAAAGTAACATTTGGCTGTTTGCTGTTCTAATGATTTTGTTAAAGCAAGACAATCTTCACTTTCAAAGTAAAAACCTGAAACCATTGATGGTTTTTATGCATTTTATTTTATAATAATTTTCAGGCAATGCTCCTTCAATGAAGCCAAATGGACCCCCCAAACCCCTTATTGAAGGTTTGATGCAGGCAGGAAAGGTAGCCCAAACTTTACTCAACTCTATGGGAATGGGACAAAACCTGAATAAGCCAATGATGAATATGAACCAAATGGATCAAACTAAGCAACAAGGACTTCTAGGAAATGCTCCACCTAACATGAATATGAACAATAGTGGCAACAACAACCAGAATGCTCAAGCAGCATCCAACTTTATGAACACAATACAGTCGTTAGCCTTTCAGAAAATGAGTGACACGCCCGGTGAAAATAATCGACAGATTTTAAACACTT
This sequence comes from Cyrtodaria siliqua, assembly GCA_037043455.1. Taxonomy (NCBI): domain Eukaryota; kingdom Metazoa; phylum Mollusca; class Bivalvia; order Adapedonta; family Hiatellidae; genus Cyrtodaria; species Cyrtodaria siliqua. The sequence continues at coordinate 18,841 of JAWPHD010011409.1, forward strand.
TATTTGGCAATATGAAAAACAGTAACAACAGATCAGGCAGTGGTGGTGGTGGTGGTGGTGGTGGAATGGGGTTGCTAGGAAACTACCAGGGTCCTTCACAAGGTATTTAGAAAACAATTAGTATAAAGTAGCTTCCTTGTGTTATCAGGTGTTCAGGGTACTGAGAACATACACCAGAACTTACCATTCCCTACTAATTCACACAATTCAGATCAAATTTTGATGTGCTTATTTTGTGTAACAGCATGTTTTATTGTCTCGCCTTTTCGAAGAAAAAAAGAGACAGGTGTTACTTTTCCGGCAGCGGCGTCAACATTCAAGTTTTGCGTTTAGGTTATTTTCTCACAAACTGTATGCACTAGACCTTTCAAACTTTGCTTATAGTTGTATCTTGGGTGGTACATCGCAATGTGACACAGCAAATGTGGATGTGACCTTGACCCTCCAAGCAAAGGGGAGATAACTTAATAATTTTTAGGTTCAACTTTTGCGTTTAGGTCACTCTTTCACAAACTGTATGCACTAAACCTTTCAAACTTTGCTTATAGTTGTATCTTGGGTGGTACATCGCAACGTGACAAAGCAAATGTGGAAGTGACCTTGACCCTCCAAGCAAAGGGCAGATAACTTAATAATTTTTAGGTTCAACTTTTGCGTTTAGGTCACTTTTTCACAAACAGTATGCACAAGACTTTTGAAACTTTGCTTATAGTTGTATCTTGAGTGGTACATCGCAACGTTACAAGCAAATGTGGATGTGACCTTGACCCTCCAAGCGAAGGGCAGATAACCTTATAATTTTTACCTTTAACTTTGGCGTTTAGGTCACTTTTTCACAAACTGTATGCACTAAGACCTTTCAAACTTTGCTTATAGTTATATCTTGAGTGGTACATTGCAACATGACACTACAAATGTGGATGTGACCTTCACCATCCAAGCAAAGGGCAGATAACTTTAATTGTTACATTTACATCACTTTCTCATAAACTATAATTTAATTATGCACTAGATATTTTAAACCTAACTTTGGAAGAAAACATTTTGTATTTTGACATAGTTGTGTCTTGGGTAGTGCATCTTTTTGGATGCATGGATTTCATCTATGACCTTGACCTACTTTTTGGAGCTGATGATTTTTAGCTCTCCGGGCCAAAGACCTTCATTTTTCATCCGATCTTTACCAAACTTAAACAGATTGTTAATATCAATGAAAGCTACACAAGTTCAAAGACCAGCCAAATCGGACCAGTAACAGCGGAGTTGTGGCCCTTGATTTAGTTAAAAATGCTATATTTGCCTCGTTTATAGGATAAGGCTTTCATTTTTAGCTCTACTGGCCAAGGGCCAGCAGAGCTTATGGGATGGTGTGTTGTCCGTCTTCCAGCGTCCGTCGTCCGTCCGTCGTCCGTCCGTCCGTTAACTTTTCTTCAAACGACTTCTCCTCAGAAACCGCTTGGCTAATTTTGACCAAACTTCACATGGATGATCCTTAGATGAATGCTTTTTAGATTTGTTAAAATTAGGTCAGCGCTACATCCAAGATGGCTGCCATTACCATATATGGTCGAAACCTTAAAAAATCTTCTTCTCCAGAACGGCTGGACAGATTTCAACAGTTTTTCTTTTAAAATGATCGCCAACGCCTAGACTATCAAGATTGTTCAAATAAAGTCCCCGGGGTCAAAAATGGCCGTGCCCCGGGGGTCCAAAGTTTGTATATCGAGGTTTTGCATGTTTTTCATATAGACATATAGGAACAAACTTTAAAAAATCTTCTTCTCTGAAACCACAAGGCACAGAGCTCTCATGTATTACATGTAGCATCAGCTTATGGTCCTCTACTAAGTTTGTTCAAATGGTGACCCTGGGGTCAAATTTGTCCCCGCCCCGGGGGTCACAGTTTTACATAGACTTATATAGGATTTTTTAAAAAAAAAATCTTCTTCTCTGAAACTACAACAGCCAGAGGTTTGATATTTTGCATTTACTATAAGCTTATGGTCCTTTACCAAGTTTGTTCAAATAGTGACCCTCGGGTCACATTTGGCCCCGCCTCAAGGGTCACATGTTTTACATAGACATGTATAGGGAAAAACTTAAAAAATCTTCTTCTCTGAAACTGCAAGAGCCAGAGGTTTGATATTTTGCATTTACTATAAGCTTATGGTCCTTTACCAAGTTTGTTCAAATGGTGACCCTCGGGTCACATTTGGCCCCGCCTCAAGGGTCACATGTTTTACATAGACATGTATAGGGAAAAACTTAAAAAATCTTCTTCTCTGAAACTGCAAGAGCCAGAGGTTTAATATTTTGCATTTGCTATAAGCTTGTGGTCCTCTAACAAGTTTGTTCAAATGGTGACCCAGGGGTCACATTTGGCCCCACCCCGGGGGTCACAGTTTTACATAGGCTTGTATAGGGAAAACTGAAAAAAATCTTCTTCTCTGGAACCACATGGCACAGAGCTCTCATTTATTACATGTAGCATCAGCTTAAGGTCCTCTACTAAGTTTGTTCAAATGATGACACTAGGGTCAAATTTGTCCCTGCCCCGAGATGTTCAAATGATGACACTAGGGTCAAATTTGTCCCTGCCCCGAGAGTCACAGTTTTTCATAGACTTATATAGGATTTTTTTTTTAAAAATCTTCTTCTCGGAAACTACAAGAGCCAGAGGTTTGATATTTTACATTTATTATAAGCTTATGGTCCTTTACCAAGTTTGTTCAAATGGTGACCCTGGGGTCACATTTGGCCCCACCCCAAGGGTCACATGTTTTACATAGACATGTATAGGTAAAAACTGAAAAAAATCTTCATCTCTGAAACTGCAAGAGCCAGAGGTTTAATATTTTGCTGTTGCTATAAGCTTATGGTCCTTTACCAATTTTGTTCAAATGGTGACCCTGGGGTCACATCTGGCCCCGGCCCGGGCATCACAGTTTTACATAAATGCTTGTATAGGGAAAAACTGAAAAAATTCTTCTTCTCTGGAACTGCAAGAGCCAGAGGTTTAATATTTTGCACTTGCTATAAGCTTATGGTCCTTTACCAACTTTGTTCAAATTGTGACCCTTGGGTCACATTTGACCCTGCCCCAAGGGTCACATGTTTTACATAGACATGTATAGGAAAAACTTAAAAAATCTTCTTCTCTGAAACTGCAGGAGCCAGAGGTTTAATATTTTGCATTTGCTATAAGCTTATGGTCTTCTACCAAGTTTGTTCAAATGGTGACCCATTGGTCACATTTGGCCCCACCCTGGGGGTCACAGTTTTACTTAGGCTTGTATAGGCAAAAACTGAAAAAAAATCTTCTTCTCTGGAACCACATGGCACAGAGCTCTCTTGTATTACGTGTAGCATCAGCTTATGGTCCTCTACCAAGTTTGTTCAAATGGTGACCCTGGTGTCAAATTTGGACGCGCCCCAGGGGTAACAGTTTTTTAATTTCTTTTTAATTTTTTTTTTTTTTTAATTTGATTTTTTTTTTTTTTTTTTTTTTCAATTTCATCTTTTCTTTTTTTTTCTTTTTTTTTTAATTGTTTCAATTTTTTTTTTTTTTTTTTTAATTTTTTCATTTTTTTTTTATTATTGATTGATTTGAATTATTGTTTTTTTTTAAAAAAAAATTCATTATCTTTTTAATTACTTGACACTTACTTTAAAATTTCTTGTCGGCGCTACTCATCCTAAATGCCTTGTTGAATTTCGACGAAACTTGGCAGGAAGCATCGGTAAGATGTCTAGTTGTGCATTTCACGCTTTTGTTCCAGTTCGCTGATTTTTGACGGGAGTTATGGCCCTTTGACTTTTTATTTTAAATTTCTTGTAGGCGCTACTCCTCTTAAATGGCTTGTTGGATTTCTACAAAATTTGGCAGGAAGCCGCAGTATGATGTCTAGTTGTGCAAAGCGTGGTATATCAATGAAATCTTGGACAATTTTGAAAAACAGCTAGATCTTGTTAGTAATAACAGAGTTATGGCCCTTGATTTGTTGAAAAATGCTATATTGTATTTTCCTTTGTTAAATCTATAGGAGAAGAGAGCTATATCTATCTAAATCTATAAGAGCTGTTTTAGCCAGTAGAGCGTCCACAGGCCCTCTTGGGCCTCTTGTTCATCTTATCTTTACCAAACTTTACCAGATGTTTTGCTTTTTATTTTTATTATTAGTGTTTTTTTGTTGTGTATACATTTGTTTTTAATATATATATTAATTTTTTTAGATGTTTTTATTTTTCTAATATATATTTTTTTTTATTTGATTAATTTATTGATTGATTTATTGATATATATATATATTTTTTTTTTATTTTTTTTTTTATTTCATTACTTTTTTAAAGAGGCACTACCTATATCTACGCGATTTTTAATGTAAAATATTAAATACTCAATATTACTGCATTTATATGTATACAAAGCTATTTTATGAGTATTCTTAGAAGAAACATGGTTCGTATTCCAGTTCTGTAAATTATTAATTATGATCAAAACAATATCTTGAATAAAATGCTGCCCAGCTTTTTATTCCTGCCGGAGAACTACGAGTTTTTACGATTTTCTCGGACATGCGCAATGCGATTCAGTGGAACGAAAACAAACTATTCGGGGCAGTTCCGATAGTAAACGAATCGATCGGAACTCTTCGCCAATCCGACGAGTAAGTTCCGATTGTAAACGAATAAGATCGGAAATCTCCGCAATCGGCTTGTCTAAAACAATTACGAATACAATTTCAAAAATCCGATCTTTTCAATCCTGTTTTTCCCAGCAAAACGCATATTACTTGGGGTGAAATTATTGCCATTTACCTTTTTCATAGTCCTCTTTATAATTAAGTAAAGTTTATATCAATTGGTGGACAAAAATATATAGGTAGAGCATCTTTAATGCTTTTTTTGTGTTAACGCTGTGTTAGCAGGATGCATTGCTATGATTTCTAGTTGTGCTTATTGCGTTTTTTTCCGGTTCATTGATTTTTGATGGAGTTACGGCCCCTTGACATTTTTACTTTTAAATTTCTTGTCAGCGCTACTCCTCCTAAACGCCTTGTTGGATTTCGACGAACCTTGGTAGGAAGCATCGGTAAGATGTCTAGTTGTGCATATTCCGCTTTTGTTCCAGTTCGCTGATTTATGACAAGAGTTAGGGCACTTTGACATTTTATTTTTACTTTAAATTTCTTGTCGGCGCTACTCCTCCGAAACGGCTTGTTGGATTTCTACAAAATTTGGCAGGAACCCTCAGTATGATGTCTAGTTGTGCAAAGCGCGGTATATTAATGAAATCTTGGACAAGTTCGAAAACCAGCTAGATCTTGTTAGTAACGACAGCTTATGGCCCTTGATTTGTTGAAAAATGCTATATTGTTGTATTTTCCTTTGTTAAATCTGTCGTTACTTCATTTTTTTATCTGATCTTTATCATATTTGTTTGGAATGTTAATATAAACCCCCACCCCCCATTTTTATGAAATTTCAATCATAGATAGAAGAAAGTGGGACAAGGCCATCCTACCCCTTTGTTTTTGCAATGTTTTAAAATAACTACTGATGGGAATTTTATGTCGACAACCCTTGATATAAGAGCCGTTTTAGCCTCTTGGGCCTCTTGTTTTTAATAGAATGGCATTTCGTTTTTAAACAAATGCACTTAAATGTCATCTCGGCAAACGGCAAACTCCATTGTTTTTAGTTACTAAAAGGTTTACAAACTTTCATTTAAGCATCATTGACCTTTTTAGTTTTAGGCGAGACATGTGAATCCACGGATTTCTTGTTTTACTTTTATTATGCCCCTGAAAGGAGGGGCATAACGTAATCGCACCGCCCTTCTGTCCGAAACAATCATGACTGAAAGAACTGAAGGGATTTCATGAAACTTTACACAAAGTGTTTACCGCAATGAGAATGTGTGTCACATGCATGAATCGAGTCCGTACCTCAAGGTCATGGTCACATTTGGCGGTCAACGGTAAAATGAGTAAACCCTATTTGGGGCATTTGTCACTTTCTGTGACATTTCTTGTTGAAACAATAACTCTTGTCATAATTTACTTCTGTAGTTTTTATAATAAAATGGCACATCTGAAGTGAGTACTGCCCTAGTCAAAAATGTGCAGATACTGCATGTCATATAACTAATAGCTGTAATAATGCTACTGTTATCTATGTATTTGTCATTATGTGCATGACATTTTGTCATTTCTAGGTCAGTCTAACCAGCAGCAACAACAGAAGCAATCCTCTCTTCTAGGCAAGCCTCCTCAGTCATTGTTGAACATGAACTTTAACAGAGGTGAGGGCAGCTTGATGGGCAGTCATGGACAGGAGGAGGATAGTAGCTACGGTCATGGTAATCAAGGTCAAGGTGGAAACAACGGGGGTTATGATGACTCGGGCTATCAGGTAGTTACAAAATTAAAGTCTCCAGTAAAGTTGACTGTCAAATAATATGTGTTTGTGGGTTGAGGTTAAACCATCCCCAATTGCTCTCCTAGGCCTGTTGCCCAATATTTTGTATTTGATTTTCAAGTTCTACTTGGAGAAGTACCTTATTAATTTAAATCGACTGAATGATTACATGTATTCAATTTATATATTGAAGCAATAAAAAATCTTCTTACACTTCAGTTTTAAAAGTTACATAGATGTCATTAATGAACTTTTTCTTTTAAGGGAGGTTATGATGACTCTGATTACAACGAGTTTCATGGTGAACCTGGTAACCATGGTGATGGTGGTTACGGTAACCAAGGCAATTATGGTAACCAGGGAAACCAAGGTAGCCAAGGATGGATGGAGATGGGTAACTATGGTAACCAGAGTGGTATGAAGATGGGCAACAAGAAAGCGCTGGGTATGAAGGGCATGCCAATGGGATCTGGGGATGCCGACACCAATCTAGGTACCTCACAGGTAAGTGATCATCTGAGTAGATTAATTTATTTTGCATGTGAAGAGAGTTCCAGAAACAGGAATTTTAAATTACAATTTTTAGAACATGAACAATTTTTAAAAGTAAAATAGCCAAATGCCATAAAAATTGTGGTATTTTTACATATGGCGGTAGGTATACATTACTTATTCTACCCCGGAAAAATGGGACGGTCTGCCTCTACGACAAAAAAACCACTGTAATGTGGCCTAACATGTGCTAAAAATGATGTCAAACACCATTCAAACAAACGAAAAAACAAAAACCATGGTAATCTGGAACCCTGATAATTATTATTACACGAAGCACTATGTATATATTCAGGACAAGAAAGATTACCACAGTATTGCCCAGCAGGCTGCAGCATACGCGGCAGGAGCTGCAGCAGCGTATAAACAACAGTACGATGAGTATATGGCCCAGGCCGGGTACGGAAGTGGGTATAGTAACTATGGTGATGATAACCAGGGTTACAGTGGTTCAGGAGGTGGTTTGGGTTACAGTGGTTCAGGAGGTGGTTCGGGAGGTGGTTCCGGTGGTGGTTCAGGATCGTACGGTTCAGACTACGGCTCAAATTACAGCTCCAACAGCAATTATGGAGGAGAGTCATCCAACTATGGAAGCTATGGGTCTCACACTGGTACGGCTGTGCTTTATTACATATATGTTTTTACTATCAAAGTTACAGGTATTGCACTGGTAATTATGTTTACATATACTTGATTTTGCTGAGGAATTAAGTTTCTAACTAAATATCTTTCAACTAATGCTGAAAGAAATTAACTAATGCTCTAAAGAACTTGTCAAATGACTCAGTTTTGTTTGGACCTCAAGTCTTAATCATAAGGAAACATCACAAAATGGATGCACACAGATATTAAAATATGATGAATTGATTATTTAAATGGGGTTTGTTGATCAGAAACTTAATTTTTTCATTCCAGGGCAGGGGATTATTTATTTCACTAGTTGGTATCTGCTTAATACTCATGAAAAACAAGATACCTCCTGCCTCGTGAATTATTCCTCATAAGTAAACTGTTCAATAGTTCGACATTTCAGAGCATGTACAATCGACATTATATTTGTTTTTGTTTCAAAATGTTTAGAATGTTATTTGTTTCAATCTAATATATTCATAGGCTATAGAATGTTGTCCTTCCAAATTGATACACTACACCAACATAAATAGTTTGTAGCCAAATCTAATATATTTCACCGACTTAAAGGGAATGCAGTGACACAGCCAAACAATATTATTGGGAGTTCTGAAAAACTGACCATTTGAAGGTTGTTCTAAAATGGATATTGGTGCCAACATTTTGAGAAATATGACGTCATAGTATTGCATTACCATATATGGTGGTACATTGGTAAATATCATTTAAAGCAAAGAAAATCACTGCAACTGCATGCAAAATCCTTTACTGGCCATATACTGCATCCTTTACTGGCCATATACTGCATCCTTTACTGGCCATATACTGCATCCTTTACTATCCCTATACTGCATCCTTTACTGGCCCTATACTGCATCCTTTACTGGCCATATACTGCATCCTTTACTGGCCCTATACTGCATCCTTTACTAGCCCTGTACTGCATCCTTTACTGGCCATATACTGCATCCTTTACTGGCCATATACTGCATCCTTTACTGGCCCTATACTGCATCCTTTACTGGCCCTATACTGCATCCTTTACTGGCCCTATACTGCATCCTTTAATGGCCATATACTGCATCCTTTACTGGCCCTATACTGCATCCTTTACTGGCCCTATACTGCATCCTTTACTGGCCATATACTGCATCCTTTACTGGCCATATACTGCATCCTTTACTGGCCCTATACTGCATCCTTTACTGGCCCTATACTGCATCCTTTACTGGCCCTATACTGCATCCTTTACTGGCCCTATACTGCATCCTTTACTGGCCATATACTGCATCCTTTACTGGACCTATACTGCATCCTTTACTGGCCATATACTGCATCCTTTACTGCATCCTTTACTGCATCCTTTACTGCATCCTTACTTGCCCTATACCACATTCTTTTCTGGCTATATACTGCATCCTTTACTATCCCTATACTGCATCCTTTACTGGCCCTATACTGCATCCTTTACTGGCCATATACTGCATCCTTTACTGGACCTATACTGCATCCTTTACTGGCCCTATACTGTATCCTTTACTGGCCATATACTGCATCCTTTATTGGCCCTATACTGCATCCTTACTTGCCCTATACCACATCCTTTACTGGCCATATACTGCATCCTTTACTGGCCCTATACTGCATCCTTTACTGTCCCTATACTGCATCCTTTACTGGCCATATACTGCATCCTTTACTGGCCCTATACTGCATCCTTTACTGGCCCTATACTGCATCCTTTACTGGCCCTATACTGCATCCTTTACTGGCCATATACTGCATCCTTTACTGGACCTATACTGCATCCTTTACTGGACCTATACTGCATCCTTTACTGGCCCTATACTGCATCCTTTACTGGCCATATACTGCATCCTTTACTGGCCCTATACTGCGTCCTTTACTGGCCATATACTGAATCCTTTCTTGCCCTATACCACATCCTTTACTGGCCATATACTGCATCCTTTACTGGCTATATACTGCTACCTTTACTGGCCCTATACTGCATCCTTTACTGGCCATATACTGCATCCTTTACTGGCCCTACACTGCATCCTTTACTGGCCCTATACTGCATCCTTACTTGCCCTATACCACATCCTTTACTGGCCATATACTGCATCCTTTACTGGCTATATACTGCTACCTTTACTGGTCCTATACTGCATCCTTTACTGGACCTATACTGCATCCTTTACTGGCCATATACTGCATCCTTTACTGGCTATATAATGCATCCCAGGGCCTTCTCTGGGTATTTTTTTTTCTTTCGCAACTACTTTTGCAAAATGAGAAAAAAAGAGTCACATTTGAGAAATAAGGGCCAAAGTTGGAGCCGAAGGCCAGCAGAGCTTATGGGATGGCGAGTTGTCCGTCGTCCGTCCGTCCGTCGTCCGTCGTCCGTCGTCTGTCCGTCGTCTGTTGTTAACTTTTGTCTTGTGACAACTCTCGGGCCTTTATTTTTCATCCGATCTTTACCAAACTTTAACAGGTTGTTAATATCAATAAAAGCTCGGACAAGTTCGAAAACCAGCCAGATTGGAATAATTTCACTGGAGTTATGGCCCTTGTTTTGCTGAAAAATGCCATATTAAGCCTTGTGAGCACTCTAACACCTTCATTTATTATTTGATCTTTACCAAACTTGCACAGATTGTTAATATCAATGAAAGCTTGGACAAGTTCGAAAACCAGCCAAATCAGATCAATAACACCGGAGTTGTGGCCCTTGTTTTTTTCTGAAAAATGCTATTTTCTGCCTTGTGAACGCTCTAGCACCTTCATTTATTATTTGATCGTTACCAAACTTGCACATATTGTTAATACTAATTATAGCTTAGACAAGTTCTAAAATCAGCTGAATTGGTTCAGTAACACTAGAGTTATGGCCCTTGTTTTTTCTGAAAAATGCCATTTTCTGCCTTGTGAACACTCTAGTACCTTCATTTATTATTTGATCTTTACCAAACTTGCACAGATTGTTAATATCAATGAAAGCTCGAACAAGTTCGAAAATCAGCTAAATCGGATCAGTAACATCGGAGTTATGGCCCTTGTTTTTTCTGAAAAATGCTATTTTCCGCCTTGTGAACACTCTAGGGCCTTCAATATTAATCGGATCTTTACTTAACTTTGCCAGTGTCTTTATATCAAAGAAAGCTCAAACAAGTTCGAAAACCGGCAAGATCAAAATAATTTCAATGGAGTTATGGCCCTTGTTTTGCTGAAAAGTGCCATATTAAGCCTTGTGAACACTCTAGCACCTTCATTTATTATTTGATCTTTACCAAACTTGCACAGATTGTTAATATCAATGAAAGCTCGGACAAGTTCGAAAACCAGCTAGATCGGACTATTAACAGCAGAGTTATTGCCCTTGATTTAGTTAAAAATGCTGTCTTTTGCCTCATTAAGACAATAGGGCCTTCATCTTCCATCCAATCTTTACCAAACTTTACCAGATCGTTTATATAAATAAAAGCTGGGACAACTTCGACGACCAGTAACAGCGCGGAGTTATGGCCCTTGATTTAATTAAAAATGCTATATTTTGCCTCGTTAAGACGATAGGGGCTTCATTGTTCATTCGATATTTACCAAATTTTATCAGATTGTTAATATCAATGAAAGCTCGGACGAGTTTGTAAACCATTCATATTGCACTAGTAACAGCAGAGTTATGGCCCTTGATTTAGTTCAAAATGCTATATTTTGCCTTGTTAAGACGATAGGGGCTTCATTGTTCATCCGATCTTTACCAAACTTTACCATCTTGTTAATATCAATGAAAGCTCGGATAAGTTCGAAAACTATCCAGATCGGACTTGTAACAGTGGAGTTATGGCCCTTGATTTAGTTAAAAAAGGCTATATTTTGCCTCGTTGAGAAGATAGGACCTTCATTTTTCGTCAGATCTTTATCAAACTTTACCAGATTGTTACTATCAATGAAAGCTCCGACAAGTTTGAAAACCAGCCAGATTGGACAATTTACACCGGAGTTATGGCCCTTGATTTCATTTTCTGAAATATGCTATATTTTGGCCTCATTAAGAAGAAAGGGCCTTCATTTGGCCAAATTTCATTGAAATTTTTCAGGGATGATCAGTACCAAGCCTAGTTGTACATATCGTCACTGTGTTCCAGTTGAATGATTTTGGCGGAGTTATGTCCCTTTAAAGGTTTTAATAAACAAACTTTGTCCTGACTAGTTTTCCTGAACCCCTGTCCGGATTTAAACAAAACCTTTTAGGGATGATCAGTTCCAGGTCTAGTTGTGCAAATCTTTGCCGTGTTCCGGTTGAATGATTTTTGGCAGAGTTATGGCCCTTTAAAGGTTTTAATACACATTTCAACGAAACTTTACAGGGATGATCAGCACCAAGCTTAGTTGTGCATATCATCGTCGCATTCCGGTTAACAGATTTTTGGTGGAGTTATGGCCCTTTAAATGTTTTAATAGAGAAACGTCCAGATTAGTCTGTTCTGAACTCCTTGCTGGATTTTAACGTATCTTGATGGGGATGATCAGTACCAAGCCTAGTTGCACCTATCATTGCCGTGTTCTGGTTGAATGAATTTTGGCAGAGTTATGGCCCCTTAAAAGGTTTAATACACTAACTTTGTACAGACTAGTTCTCCTGAACCTCTGGCTGGATTTCAATGAAACTTGTCAGGGACAATCAGTACCAAGCCTAGTTGCCAATATCATCACCATGTTCTGGTTGAACGATGTTTGAAAGAGTTATGGCCCCTTGTGCATAAACTTTATCTTTAGCCAGTAGAGCGTCCACAGGCCCTCTTGGGCCTCTTGTTTCACCATATAACGGAGTCATTTTCAAAATAAACGGCATATATGCATTGATTCATTTAAGTCTTTTAATAGTATTAATTTCTAAAAATAGCATGTAATCACTTTCGATTTCTTTAATTTTCAACACCCGACAAAGTTTGCTACACTCATTAACAAACATCAACCATAGATTCATTTTCGTTGTTTGATCGTCCGCCGATGTTTGTATTAGTGCTTTAAACCCGATATCAAGCTGTGTTGTCTTAATCCTATTATTACTTAATTGCATCAATTATCTTCTCGGAGAGTGTCAGACAGTTTGTTAACAAAGTGTTATTTGCAAGCGTCAATGATCCACAATATACACGCGTGATCAATCGACTGGTTATGATAATTTTATAAGTTTTTGTAATCAGCCAGCGAACGTATTCATGTAGATTAGTGAACCAGTCCACTTTTCTATTAGACTGTTACACTGCGCATGTCCACTAAGAGCACTGTGTAGCAGTCTATTTTCTATATCCGCTTACGGCATTGAAAATATGTAAATATCAGCTTTTATTTTCCTTTCGCAAATCATTTTCGCAAAAGCTTAAACAAGATCGCAAATGTTTCTTTTCTTTCTCCATTTGCGACATTGGCAAATCACAGCGGAGGCCCAGCATCCTTTACTGGCAATATACTGCATCCTTTACTGGCCATATACTGCATACTTTACTGGCCATATACTGCATCCTTTACTGGCCATATACTGCATACTTTACTGGCCATATACTGCATCCTTTACTGGCCATATTCTGCATCCTTTACTGGCCATATTCTGCATCCTTTACTGGCCATATACTGCATCCTTTACTGGACCTATACTGCATCCTTTACTGGCCCTATAATGCATCCTTTACTGGCCCTACACTGCTGGACCTATACTGCATCCTATACTGGCCCTACACTGCATCCTTTACTGGCCATATACTGCATCCTTTACTGGCCCTATACTGCATCCTTTACTGGCCATATACTGCATCCTTTACTGGCCCTATACTGCATCCTTTACCGGCCATATACTGCATCCTTTACTGGTCATATACTGCATCCTTTACTGGCCCTATAGTTTTGTTACCTTTGCAGTGATACTCCATAAATCAGTAAAAACACACATTTATAAATATTCCATATATGGTAATTTAGAACTGTGATGTCATAGCTCTCCAAATGGTGGCTTCCATATCCGTTTCAAACGATCCTTCGATCATATCTTCTTCGTTTATCATCCGAGTTTGATAATTCTTTCACCTTGATCAGGTTTTTACAGAAATCTCAATAATAACGATTGTTGGGCTGTATCGCTATATTCCCTTTAAGTCACTTTAACATGTTTTGTTTCAGTAGTCCTGGATATTTGCTGACTACATACTGTTTTGTTTCAGTAGTCCTGGATATTTGCTGAGTATAGACTGTTTTGTTTCAGTAGTCCTGGATATTTGCTGACTACAGACTGTTTTGTTTCAGTAGTCCTGGATATTTGCTGACTACAGACTGTTTTGTTTCAGTAGTCCTGGATATTTGCTGACTACAGACTGTTTTGTTTCAGTAGTCCTGGATATTTGCTGACTACAGACTGTTTTGTTTCAGTAGTCCTGGATATTTGCTGACTACAGCCTGTTTTATTTCAGTAGTCCTGGATATTTGCTGACTACAGACTGTTTTGTTTCAGTAGTCCTGGATATTTGCTGACTTCAGACTGTTTTGTTTAAGTAGTCCTGGATATTTGCTGACTACAGACTGTTTTGTTTCAGTAGTCCTGGATATTTGCTGACTACAGACTGTTTTATTTCAGTAGTCCTGGATATTTGCTGACTACAGACAGTTTTGTTTCAGTAGTCCTGGATATTTGCTGACTACAGACTGTTTTGTTTAAGTAGTACTGGATATTTGCTGACTACAGACTGTTTTGTTTCAGTAGTCCTGGATATTTGCTGACTACAGACTGTTTTGTTTCAGTAGTCCTGGATATTTGCTGACTACAGACTGTTTTGTTTCCACTTCAGGGTCTTATGATTCCAGTTCCTATGGAAATACTGGTTCCAAAGCTGTGTATGGTTCCTTCAGTACATATAGTGACTCGGGTGATTCTGGGTACCAATCCAGCAAGGGCAGTAGTGGGGGTTCTATATTAAAATCTGGTGGATATGGTGGTGGTAGTAACAGCAGTGCGTCTTTACTAGGGTCCGGTAGGGCATATGGTGCAGGCACTGATGGTGGAGGTGGGTCATCCATGAGGGCAGGTGGAGGATATGGCGCAATCGGTAAGATGGGTAGAGACGGGATGAAATCTAACAGCAGTGGTCTTAGTGGCTGGTCCCAAGGAAGCATGGGACCTCCGTTGCCCCCAGGACCCGCCCCAGGCTCTACAGGAATGCATAGTTTGTTGGTAAGAATTGTTTTGTAGCATGAAAAGAATATCTGTTAATATTCCTTAGTTGTATACATAGTTAGATGTATTTATACCTGAATGATCAGAATCACCTGTTTTTTCACAATAAGTGTGAATGAAATATCTATATCATTCTGGGACGTCATTTCAGTGTATGAACTAAAAATAATGAAACGTAATCTCTGAAAAAAATTCTTCAAAATAAGTACTTAATGCATTTATGTCTTCCAGCTTGTAGAACTTGGTTTTATGTATAGCGCTACTGCTGGAGAAATCTGAGTTCCCCTTTCTGTACATGGAACATGTCTGTGTTTGTTGATAGTACTGTTACGTAAGTTGTTCTCTCTTGTTACAGGGCACACCCCAGGGTCAGAAGAGAGGGGCGACCCACGTGTTACCATCCCCAGAACCGAGTCCCGAGGGTGACTATATAGGCCAACATTCCCAGGGTATCGGCGGCCATTACGCGGATACCTACACAAAGAGACAGAAACTTACTGGGAAATTCTAGTGTTGTTGTTAAATTATCATCCTTCATCCCTCGGCAATTGCTTCATAAGGATCAACATTATGTGATGCTGTTAATTTTAGTAAAGGTCCCATATAAGTATCATTTATAGTTTCGGATTAGTAGTCACTACAACTTTCGGCAATTGCTTCCCATCACTGCCGCGGGTTCGAATCGTACTGGGAGCTCACCTTGTGAGAAAGTGTTGATTCTAACGGATGGCGGGAGGTATACAGTACTGGTTCTACCCAGAAGGATGGCGGGAGATGATCAGTACTGGTTCTACCCAGTATGGTCTGCCTGTGTCACAAAAACAATTGACTGTCATACATAGCCTAACATGTGTCATACATAGCCCAACATGTGCTGGAAAATGACGTTAAACACCAAACACAACAAAAAAACAAAGCAGTTGCTTCACTAAGGCAAATTTGTGAACTTTTTAGCCCAAGTGAAATAGCCAACAATTCATATACATTGTAGTCATTTAGGGTTGTTACCTGTACTAGAATGGCTCAAATATGATTTTTGTGATATTTTTTTTGTTATATTTATTAAACCACATGTTTCCTGATTCTGTATTTAAAGAGATTGGAGCCGATCTGAAAACAAATGTGCTTTAGTTTTATATAGAGTGCAAGTACACTAAATGTATCCTCATTTAATTGTTATTTATGATAACATTTTGTCTGAAAAACCTGAATGTGATCTTGCCCTTCTACAACCCTTAAGCGACAACAAATTATTACACCGTTTTGTTTGTATGGTGTTTTACGTCATTTATTACACCGACTATAGCTTGTTAAAACATGTTATGCTATGAGTCTTTTTCAATTAGAAATGTGAAAAAGAATCAAATATGCTTCATATTTGAGAATACATCGGGATCACTTTGTCGTTCGTCCGTCAGTCGGCTGTCCGTCTGTCAGTCCGTCACGAAAACTTAATGTTGGCTCTAACTTTCTCATTTCTTGATATTTCTTCATCAAACTTTCAATATATACTCATCATGACGACATCGACATGACCATACTAAAATATAAAGAACGAGGTCACATTGAAGGTCATTATATGGGTTAAATACTCATGTTTTCCTTCATGAAAACATAACTTCGCTATAACTTTCTCATTTCTTTATATTTCTTCATCAAACTTTCAATATATACTTATCATGACAACATCGACATGACCATAATATAAAGGTCAAGGTCACACTGAAGGTCATTATATGGGTTAAAAACTCATTTGTTTCTTCACGAAAACTTATCGGTTATAACTTCCTCATTTCTTGATATTTCTTCATCAAACTTCAATATATACTCATCATGACAACATCGACATGACCATACTAAAATTATAATGGTCAAGGTCACACTGAAGGTCATTATATGGGTTAAATACTCTTTCAAGCCCTGACAGGCGACACGTGTTCCGCGGAACACCCATCTAGTTCATGAGTGTAGATAGACTGGATTTAAAATGTGTTTAAACCAAGATCTTAAATGTTAAGTGCAATTTTTATCTATATACAATAAGGTATGGACATGGAATCGAGGATAACTGTAAAACACCAGATATGGTAAATGAGTCTGTGTCGTGAAATCCAGTTAATTGAAAAGTCATATTCCCCAATTAAGCAATAATTGTGTTTTGTTTGTTGGTACAGTGGTCCATTTGTGCTTGGTTGTGTTGGTGCCCAAATCTTGTCTCATTTTTCTGCCATAACTATGTATATATATTTGCTTCAGAATACTTTAGGGCTAAAAAAAACAGTGTCCCAAGTATTTGCCCTGTACTTGAAGTGAAGTAAGAAAATGCAAGTGTGCTGATTATATATTGTAAGATCACTAATTAGCCCAATTGGTCTGAAGTACATGAGAACTTCATATGTGCTTGTCCGTCGTCCATCTATCGTCTGTATTTTGCCTTGTTAAGACCATCAGACCTTCATTTTTCATCCAATCTTTTCCAAACGCAGCCGCAGGGGTCTGGAAATATTTTGAAAATCCACTTGCCCTGCCCAAAATGTCACTTGCCCCAATTTCAAAAGTCACTTGCCCCAAAATTAAGCTATGTCGAGACCGCACGCTAAGTTAAATCCTTTTCTCTCACTGTTTTTTTTTGTCATAATTTTTTACATAATTTCATTGTAAAATTAATGACAAATTATGAAGGATCAGAGCTATAGGTTGTTACCATTATGCACATATCAGTGTTTTCCTCCTCCGGTGGGAGAGGGGGAGTGGGGTGTCAGTGGGGATACCCCGAGGATATAACATCACTGATGAACCTGGTACCAAATTGGTAGACTCTAATGCCTATGGAATTAAGATGTACAAGATGCTTGCCCCTAGTGCAGTAATTACAAAAGGGCAGGCAGATAACAAAAAAAAAGATGCATTAGGTCGAACAAAACTTTTTTCTACTTTTACTTTTGTTATAGACTACACCAGATAAAAAGAATGCAAAGAATGATGCATTAGGTCAAACAGAACTTTTTTCCTACTTTCGCTTTCGTTATATAATTCATGTCGATACATCTTATGTGTCGGAAATTATTAGCACTGTTGTTTGCCTAAATCTGACTGGTACTGTAGTTGTTTTTCTGTTAATATCTTTTGAGATGCCAAATTGCAATTCTTCGAATAATTATCGAAATTAGCCAAGGTCGAAGCACATCTTGGATACAATGGCAAACTTGAAGTTAAAAACAAAAACACGCCATTCGGCATTCCGTCATTGATCTCAGATTCATTCAAAACAAACATGGCATTTTGAAATAAAAACAGATGCACACTTATTCATTACGACATGCGTCGATAGCGACATGCGTCGATAGTCTCTTTGCTCATCACGCCGTCAAATTGCCGTAATCGTTTAATTGCCCTACTTGTTTTCAAATTGGTTTGATTGAATCGCCATTGTTTCACTTTACCACGTGGTAGTGAACGGGAGTTGTTTCATTGGCTGATAAAAATACATCGGTTATTTGATTGGATAATATGGATACAGTACTAGGTCAAGTGTTGCGTCGTGATTTTTAATTATTGAACAGAATATTACCTACGGCACACCGACCGACATACAAAGCGACAACACCATCTCAGTAACTGATTTACACACTGATGTGTATTTCACACTAATCTGGCGCGTGACTTACTTCCTGCATAGAGGGGCTCGTTACAGGGGTATATTTCACACGGTATACGAATTCTAAAGACCGCGCGTCTTCAATTGAAGATTGGCACCCCAAGCGTTCCTCGGCCAATCAAATTCTGATAAACTGTCAAGTGGGAGGGATTAAACAATAATGAACAACACAGGTCAGTTTTAACAGGTCAGTTTTATGACACTTATCAGTAATTGCTCGCGGCGAAAGCGACGGGTGGTTAATTACTACGCAATTATCGGCAGACTTCACAGTCCAGTCAAATTTTCCCTTGATTTTTATCTAATAATGAAACGTCCATCGGGAAAGTGACGGACAACCAGATTTACGAAGGTCACCTGCCCGCACCCAAAATCCACTTGCCCGGGGTGTCGGGCAACCATATTTCCGGAGCCCTGAGCCGGATCGATGATATCAATGAAAGCAAAGACAAGTTCCAAAACCAGCTGGGTTGTATTAGTAACACCATAGTTATGGCCCTTGAGTTACTTAAAATCTGCTATATTTTGCTTTTGTAGCACTCGAGCTTCTTCACTTTTCATCTGATGTTGACCAGTCTGTGGCAGGATGTTAAGATCTTTAAAGATCGGACAAGTCTAGATACTAGACATATTGGACTAGAATTATTTAAAATTGCTATTGTTTCTCAGTGTTAGAAGCGCTATGTTTGCTTTTTTAAGACTGTAGGTCCTTCATTTTTTTCTGATCTTTGCCAGACTTGTTTAGATGTGAATATCAATAAAAGCTCGTCATAGAATCATGAACAAATGAAAAAAAATGACTGCTGTGGCCAGCCCGAATTTGTGTTTTTGCATTATGTTTTTACAATACAAGAACTTGCATAGTTTTGCTTTGATTTTGAATTGAATTAAATTGGGTTTTATGGTGGACCAACACATGAAAGGTTATATGGCGCCTAACATGAGTGAACATGCCAGGCTCATCCTGCTTTTACACATCAAGATAAAATATGGAGAATGGGCCTAGAACCTTCTAACCTGCAGAACTGCAGTTGCTGCAAATTCTATAGTAGACACTCCATTTACGATGGAGCCACGTTTCCATGGTTGCATACGCGTTGTCATGAATGAAGACTTAATGAGCATTTTAAAAAAATGATAAAATAAACATGAAAGGTGGGTCCAACCCCTCTGCCTCTAACGGGATTTGCAGTGGTTGTAATCTACCCCAGCAACCACACGGGAATTTGATTTTGACTAACAACGACTTATCACTTTTATCAATGTTTTTTCCATGACTCGGTGAAATAAAAAAAATCATGTTCACTACATAATCTTAATTTTATGTTATAGTTGTTGCATATTATGAACTGTTGATTAAATAATATACTTAAACCAATGGTAGAATAAGACGGAACAATGAAGACTGATAATTTTATTTAATTATATGCAAGCAGATTTAAAGTCAAAATGATACTGGATAAATAAATCGAGATGCTGATGGCAATGTTTGATAAACACTTCAAGATTGCCATGTGTCCCTTCAGATAAACATGTTGCATTTGACATTTAAATAGTTGTACAGGTGGCATTAAGACTAAGAAGTGAATTTATATAAAGTAGTGATATCACCATGTTTAGACCATGCATGCAAAAATATATCAAATAAAATAAATACAACAATCTTTTTTCAGGCATAATACATGCAGTGTTAATGATACATGTTGTGTTTGTTCATATGTACTGATGTCAGAGGTCATGTACTGATGTCAGAGGTCATGTACTGATGTCAGAGGTCATGTACTGATGTCAGAGGTCATGAACTACTTCTTCACATAGTTTGTAGGACCGTCCCTTAATGTTTATTTTATTATTTTTAGCTCGACTTTTTTGAAGGAAAAAAGTTATTGTCATCACATGGTCGTTGTCTGCGCCCCCTGGTTAAAGCTTGTATGTAGCTTGTTATTTTGACAGAATTATGGCCCTTTCCATACCTGGGAAACTTGGTTAAAGTTTGCATGTAAGCTTGGTTAAAGTTTGTATGTAAGCTTGTTTCTCCCAAACCACATTACATAATGGATTGAAACTGCACTCATATATGCATCATTAGTTGACACCACAGAGTCAGGTGATATAACTCTTGCTTTTGTTTTGACATAATTATGGCCCTTTTCATACTTCGAAAACTTGGTTAAAGTTTGTATGCAAGCTTGTATCTCGCAAAGAACTTAACATACTAGATTAAAACTTCACACATGCATTGGGCATCATAACACAACACACAGAGCCAGGTTCTATAACTCTTGCATCTATTTAAACAAAATTATGGCCCCTTTGGTACTTAAGAAATTTGGTTAAAGTTTGTATGTAAATTTGTATCTCGCAAAGCTATTTACATAATGGATTAAAACTTAACACATGCATTCAGCATCATTAGACAACACCACAGTGCCAGGTTCTATAACTCTTGCTTTTATTTTAACAAAATTATAGCCTCTTTTATTCTTTAAAAATTTGGTTAAAGTTTGTATGTAATCTTACATCTCCAAAAGTACTTTACATAATGGATTAAAACTTCACACATGTATTTGGCATCTTGTATAGCCCATGTTTTAGTATAACAAAAGTATGGCACCTTTCATTCTTATAAATCTTGGTTAAAGCTTGTATGTAATTGAATGAAACCTTGTTTATCAATTGTAATTTCACATAAGTCAAGCGTCTGACCGTTGGCGGTGCTCTTGTTGATCATGCTCATTCAAGGTTTTCATCTTGACACCACATATGCAAATGTGAAAACTTGGCTTCATTGTAAAAGCCTACTATAGAATTTGTAGCAACTCTGCAGCTCTGCAAGTTAGATGGTTCTAGGCCCATTCTCCATATTTTATCTTGATGTAAATGGAGGATGAGCCTGGCATGTTCATTCCTGCTAGGCGCCATATAACGTTTAATGCGCCGTAAAATCTAATTCAAATTCAGATATTTTGTCATAATCATGTATTGCTTTTTATATGTAATTTTGTAAATACATTCAGTTAAGTATTGTTATATTTTATGTTTATTTTTAAATCCATTCCAGGGCAGCAATGGTGTTTAAGAAATGTTACTGAAATCCCAAAGGTTGTAATATTGAACCTTGTTTAGACAGTGCATTATTATTAGATAAATGCACAGTTAGAATAAATTTCAGCCAAACTGTGTTGATTTTTAGCTGTTGTTCGTTGTCTGCCGTTGTTAACTTTTGTCTCATTAAGACGACAGGGCCTGTATTTTTTATCCTATCTTTACCAAACTTTACCACATTGTTAATATCAATGAAAGCTCGGACAAGTTCGAAAACCAGCCAGATCGGACCAGTAACAGCGGAGTTATGGCCCTTGATTAGTTAAAAATGCTATATTTTGCCTTGTTGAGACCATAGGGCCTTCATTTTTAATCCAATCTTTACCAAACTTTACCAGATGGTTAATATCAATGAAAGCTTTGACAAATAAGAAAACGTGGCAGTTTGGACCAGTAACAGCGGCGTTATGGTCCTTGATTTAGTTGAAAATGCTATATTTTGCCTCGTTTAGATGATAGGGCCTTCGCTGGTATGGTAAACCAGAGACCCTGGGGTCGAGTCCTGGTTGAGGAACGATTTTTTCACCACCTGTTATGTTTGGGGGCTTGTCCGGGATCAACCTAATAAACACCAGCAGTGGTTCTCCTGTATAATTAGCAGCATTAATAGGCAATATAAGTAAAACACATGAATGATCATGTACATATAATATTAAAAAAAGCCTAGAAAGCCACAAAGTAAGTACTCAATGACTTGGCAGAAGCCAGAGGAACAAGAGAGCAAACCATTAAGGGTACGACAAGACGAGATTAAAGGCGAGGATCAAACGCTATCGTCCTATAAGCATGTAGCATGCAAACTATACAGGCCATCACGTCGAACATGCAAACTATATAGGCCATCATGTCGAACATACAAACTATATAGGCCAACATGTCGAACATACAAGCTGTATAGACCATCATCTCGAACATATAAACTCTACAGGCCATCATGTCGCACATGCAAACTATAGACTACATCATGTTGAACATACACACTATACAGGCCATCAAGTCGAACATGCAAACTATACAGGCCATCATGTCGCACATGCAAACTATAGACTACATCATGTTGAACATACACACTATACAGGCCATCAAGTCGAACATGCAAACTATACAGGCCATCATGTCGCACATGCAAACTATAGACTACATCATGTTGAACATACACACTATACAGGCCATCAAGTCGAACATGCAAACTATACAGGCCATCATGTCGGGCATGCAAACTATACAGGCCATCATGTCGGAACATGCAAACTATAAACTATACAGGCCATCATGCCGAACATGCAAACTATACAGAGCGTCATATTGAGCATGCAAACTATACAGGCCTTCATGTCGAACATACAAACTATACAGACCATTATATGGAACATGCAATCTGTACAGGCCATGTCGAACATGCAAATTGCACAGGCCATCATGTCGAACATACAAACTATACAGGCCATCACGTCAAACATGTAAACTATACAGGCCATCATGTCGAACATGCAAACTATACAGGCCATCATGTCGAACATGCAAACTATACAGGCCATCATGTCGCACATGCAAACTATACAGGCCATCGTGTCGACCATACAAACTATACATGCCATCACGTCGACCATGCAAACTATACAGGCCATCATGTCGAACATTCAAACTATACAGGCCATCACGTCGAACATGCAAACTATACAGGCCATCATGTCGAACATTCAAACTATACAGGCCATCGTGTCGACCATACAAACTATACATGCCATCACGTCGACCATGCAAACTATACAGGCCATCATGTCGAACATTCAAACTATACAGGCCATCATGTCGAACATACAAACTATACAGGCCATCATGTCGAACATACAAACTATATAGGCCATCATGTCGAACATTCAAACTATACAGGCCATCGTGTCGACCATACAAACTATACATGCCATCACGTCGACCATGCAAACTATACAGGCCATCATGTCCAACATTCAAACTATACAGGCCATCATGTCGAACATTCAAACTATACAGGCCATCATGTCGAACATACAAACTATACAGGCCATCATGTCGAACATACAAACTATATAGGCCATCATGTCGAACATACAAACTATACAGGCCATCATGTCGAACATACAAACTATACAGGCCATCATGTCGAACATACAAACTATACAGGCCATCATGTCGAACATACAAACTATACAGGCCATCATGTCGAACATACAAACTATACAGGCCATCATGTCGAACATACAAACTATACAGGCCATCATGTCGAACATGCAAACTATACCGGTCATCATTTCGAACATGCAAACTATACAGACCATCACGTCGAATATACAAATTATATAGGCCATCATGTCGAACATACAACCTATAGAGGCCATCATGTCGAACATACAAACTATATAGGCCATCACGTCGAACATACAAACTACATAGGCCATCATGTCGAACATATAAGCTATATAGGCAACCATGTCGAACACACACACTATATAGGCTATCACGTCGAACATACAAATATGATGGCGAACATAGAAACTATAAAGGCCATCACGTCGAACATAAAAACTATACAGGCCATCATGTCGAAAACACAAACTATATATAGGCCATCATGTTGAACATTCCCACTATACAGGTCATCACGTCGAACATACAAATATGATGGCGAACCTACAAACTGTATAGGCCGTCATGTCGAACAATCACATTATACAATCTATCATGTCGAACATGCAAACTATATAGGCCATCATGTCGACATGCACACTACAAAGGCCATCATGTCGAACATGCAAACTATAGACTACATCATGTTGAACATACACACTATACAGGCCATCAAGTCGAACATGCAAACTATACAGGCCATCATGTCGGGCATGCAAACTATACAGGCCATCATGTCGGAACATGCAAACTATAAACTATACAGGCCATCATGTCGAACATGCAAACTATACAGAGCGTCATATTGAGCATGCAAACTATACAGGCCATCATGTCGAACATACAAACTATACAGACCATTATATGGAACATGCAATCTGTACAGGCCATGTCGAACATGCAAATTGCACAGGCCATCATGTCGAACATACAAACTATACAGGTCATCATGTTGAACGTGCAAACTATACAGGCCATCATGTCGAACATACAAACTATACAGGCCATCATGTCGAACATGCAAACTATACAGGCCATCATGTCGCACATGCAAACTATACAGGCCATCATGTCGAACATACAAACTATACAGGCCATCATGTCGCACATGCAAACTATACAGGCCATCATGTCGCACATGCAAACTATACAGGTCATCATGTCGAACATGCAAACTATACAGGCCATCATGTCGCACATGCAAACTATACAGGCCATCATGTCGCACATGCAAACTATAGACTACATCATGTTGAACATACACACTATACAGGCCATCAAGTCGAACATGCAAACTATACAGGCCATCATGTCGGGCATGCAAACTATACAGGCCATCATGTCGGAACATGCAAACTATAAACTATACAGGCCATCATGTCGAACATGCAAACTATACAGAGCGTCATATTGAGCATGCAAACTATACAGGCCATCATGTCGAACATACAAACTATACAGACCATTATATGGAACATGCAATCTGTACAGGCCATGTCGAACATGCAAATTGCACAGGACATCATGTCGAACATACAAACTATACAGGCCATCATGTCGAACATACAAACTATACAGGCCATCATGTCGAACATACAAACTATACAGGCCATCATGTCGAACATGCAAACTATACAGGCCATCATGTCGAACATACAAACTATACAGGCCATCATGTCGAACATACAAACTATACAGACCATCATGTCGAACATGCAAACTATACAGGCCATCATGTCGCACATGCAAACTATACAGGCCATCATGTCGAACATACAAACTATACAGGCCATCATGTCGCACATGCAAACTATACAGGCCATCATGTCGCACATGCAAACTATACAGGCCATCATGTCGACCATACAAACTATACAGGCCATCATGTCGAACATACAAACTATACAGGCCATCATGTCGCACATGCAAACTATACAGGCCATCATGTCGACCATACAAACTATACAGGTCATCATGTTGAACATACAAATATGATGGCGAACATAGAAACTATAAAGGCCATCACGTCGAACATAAAAACTATACAGGCCATCATGTCGAAAACACAAACTATATATAGGCCATCATGTCGAACATACAAACTATACAGGCCATCATGTCGAACATACAAACTATACAGGCCATCATGTCGAACATGCAAACTATACAGGCCATCATGTCGCACATGCAAACTCTACAGGCCATCATGTCGAACATACAAACTATACAGGCACTCATGTCGCACATGCAAACTATACAGGCCATCATGTCGCACATGCAAACTATACAGGCCATCATGTCGACCATACAAACTATACAGGTCATCATGTTGAACGTACGAACTATACAGGCCATCATGTCGAACATGTAAACTATACAGGCCATCATGTCAAACATGTAAACTATACAGGCCATCATGTCGAACATACAAACTATACCGGTCATCATGTTGAACGTACGAACTATACAGGCCATCACGTCAAACATGTAAACTAAACAGGCCATCATGTCGAACATACAAACTATACAGGTCATCATGTTGAACGTACGAACTATACAGGCCATCACGTCAAACATGTAAACTATACAGGCCATCATGTCGAACATGCAAACTATACAGACCATTATATGGAACATGCAATCTGTACAGGCCATGTCGAACATGCAAATTGCACAGGCCATCATGTCGAACATACAAACTATACAGGTCATCATGTTGAACGTACGAACTATACAGGCCATCACGTCAAACATGTAAACTATACAGGCCATCATGTCGAACATGCAAACTATACAGGCCATCATGTCGCACATGCAAACTATACAGGTCATCATGTCGAACATGCAAACTATACAGGCCATCATGTCGCACATGCAAACTATACAGGCCATCATGTCGCACATGCAAACTATACAGGCCATCGTGTCGACCATACAAACTATACAGGCCATCATGTCGAACATACAAACTATACAGGCCATCATGTCGAACATACAAACTATATAGGCCATCATGTCGAACATACAAACTATACAGGCCATCATGTCGAACATACAAACTATACAGGCCATCATGTCGAAAACACAAACTATATATAGGCCATCATGTTGAACATTCCCACTATACAGGTCATCACGTCGAACATACAAATATGATGACGAACCTACAAACTGTATAGGCCGTCATGTCGAACAATCACATTATACAATCTATCATGTCGAACATGCAAACTATATAGGCCATCATGTCGACATGCACACTACAAAGGCCATCATGTCGAACATGCAAACTATATAGGCCATCATGTCGACATGCACACTACAAAGGCCATCATGTCGAACATGCAAACTATAGACTACATCATGTTGAACATACACACTATACAGGCCATCAAGTCGAACATGCAAACTATACAGGCCATCATGTCGGGCATGCAAACTATACAGGCCATCATGTCGGAACATGCAAACTATAAACTATACAGGCCATCATGTCGAACATGCAAACTATACAGAGCGTCATATTGAGCATGCAAACTATACAGGCCATCATGTCGAACATACAAACTATACAGACCATTATATGGAACATGCAATCTGTACAGGCCATGTCGAACATGCAAATTGCACAGGCCATCACGTCAAACATGTAAACTATACAGGCCATCATGTCGAACATGCAAACTATACAGGCCATCATGTCGAACATTCAAACTATACAGGCCATCATGTCGAACATACAAACTATACAGGCCATCATGTCGAACATGCAAACTATACCGGTCATCATTTCGAACATGCAAACTATACAGACCATCATGTCGAACATAAAAACTATATAGGCTATCATGTCGAACATACAAGTCGAACATACAAACTATATAGGCCATCATGTCAAACAAACAAAACGAAGCAACAAATATCAGTGGTCTTGTGGTTATATCATCAGATATTAAAGAGTAAATAAATGCGTACGGTCCCTGGTTCAAATTCCGTTCCGGGCAACTATTTGTTTTAAAGATATAACCGTATATTTTTACGAAGGCTAGATACAAATGTGATCTTTTACGCATCGATTTGTGGCTTATAAACAGAAATTTTGATATTCGTGGAATTGTTACTGTCTCCAGCTGTCCTTATTGTAAAAATACAAACTTGCTACCACGCGCCCCTACAACTATATAAACTGCTTGATTGCCCCGTTTACTCTTACATTTTTGTAAAGAGTCGGGTCTTCGGGTTTTGAATGGATGACATAAATAGAATTAAAATGAGCAGATCACGCTCCGAGTATAAACACAGTATTTGAAAAAACAAAAGAAAAACAAAAAAACAACAACGTAAATAGCGAAAACAAAATCGAAGTGATGAAATTAGGTTCCATATTTAGTGTCATATGCATACCATCTTAGGAATGCTTCAACATTCTGTACTATTGGCATTTTAAATATTGAGTTCTGCTCAACCCGGGGCTAGAGGGCGTGAACGGTAGCAAGCACTTTTCACTACCGTTCAATCAAACCGAGACTGCAATATATTTTGTATTTATTGTGTTCGACGATTTCCAGATTTCTCCTTTCATACTTTTTTTATATGTATATAAGGCTTTTGATAAATTTTGAACAAATATTGAACATGTTTAAATTTATTTAACGCTGATATTCAAAACAGAAATAATAATAATAAAAAATATATAAAAATATGTCCCTTGTGGTGCCCAAAATAGGCTTTGTATAGTTACTGTATTTTAACTTAACATGTGTGGTATATCTCTCCGTGTGGAAATGTTGCGGTGTTGCTTCTATTTCATTAAATACAGATAGTAGTATTTGTTTATATTCTTGTTAACACTTTAAGCTTCCAATTGAAAATATAACAAATACAAAAAACCTCTCTCAAATGGATAACCTTTACAATTCGGTTACGATTAATTTCAACATATCGTAAACTTGCTAACACATAAGTTTATCTTTTGTTTCATTATTCTCGTAATAGTATCGAATGTATTCTATGGTTTTGCAATGCTTTGTTATTCTAAGTACATGTAATAACAAAATGCAATCTGACAACATTTATTTGTATATATTATGTTAACGTGTTCATGGGCCATATTTGGCTTAAAACAATAAACAATATATGACAAATATATTGATGTAGACGCGATTGATTGGAGTTCTCGGAAATTAACGGCTTCTGATTCAATGATTATGTAAAAATACACTGACATGTTAACAGGTATAATATGTCAGTGTATTTTTACATAATAATTGAATCAGAAGCCGTTTATTTCCGCGAACTATTATAATAGCAGTCTGATCTTTTTTGGCCGCGCGGCAAGTACACTCCCAGACAAATCTATTCACGCCAGTATGCAACAGGGCTTCGGACTAACATGTTTTATATGAACAAAATTTAAACGTATAGCAACGTTTCTTTCATACTTAGTGTTTGCCCTACTTTTTACTCCAATCAGACGGTGAGGAATTATCTACGAAACCATGCCTCTTTACACGTTTGCGCTTCTACTAAATCCGCCTCCTTGTGTCCAAACAAGCGCGTGCCATTAGTAAGCGATTACTTAATGATTAAATGGTTAAAATTGGTGATCGTTAGAAATTTACATGGATAAGTTCGCCATTTTTTTTAAAATTCCTCACCGTCTGATTGGAGGAAAAAGTAGGGCAAACACTAAATAAATTTAAAACAATAACACGGTGCCGAGCAGAAACAAGAGAGCAGAACAAATGTTTGAATGCATGTTGACAGATCAATCAGGTGACGTTCAGTTTTCATTGGCCAACAGTTACACGCTTGCAAACTCAGGCCAATCGGAAATGATCAAGCAGGCTCTCAAAAGGCTACGTTGGATCAGGGTCTTGGTGGGCTTTAAATTGATCATGCCCAGGTAAACGCTTGTCATTTTTAGCGGGCGAGAAAGGTCAAGACAGTACAACACAGACGAACTTTTTTTTCGCCGCAAAGTGCAGTTTCTCTAACCTGTTGTGCAAGGCGTAGTAAGAGTAGGACAGGTTCCCGGATTGCTATGTATACTTCCCCGTCTCTCTGGGGGTGGGAGCGGTGGGGTGGGGGGTGGGGGGGCTATAATCTACTGACGGTTCTCAAAGAAGTGGAGAATTTGTATGCCCCCACTTGGGGGTTGGGGTTGTGGGTGGCATGTAGATTTGCACTTGTTTATAACAATATGAAAAAGCAAGCGGCTGCCAATTGATAATTGATAAAACCAGTGAAGTCTCTTATTACTTCACTGATAAAACATACAACGAAACGCATTTTGATGTCGAACAAGGATGACAACAATATACCTTATTCTCAATACATGTTATGAAAGCAATAAACAACACTAGATTCAATTTGATTTTAATTACCATTATATTCACAACAAATCATGCATCTTTGTGCACACTTTATGTCTCCAGCTGTGCCTACAAAAGGACACGCCATCATTAATGTAATGGGGTCTATATATTCATTAATAGGAATGTTCTTGACAATATATATATTCATACACATGAATGACAAAGATGTTTTTTTCTTTTTCTATTGAACATCTCTCAGTCTTGCGTTTGCAGCACTCGCGTGTCCAACGTGGCATCTAAACGGCAATCCTTCACGCGGCATACATATTGCTCTCAACGTGGACAACACACAAATTAACGAACGCCGGGTCTGCCAGTATCCAATTTTACCATTGCCGGAATTAGTATCTGGTATTTCATTGTCGTCCTCAGTGTCAATGGGAAAAGGCGGACAGCTTTACCTGTGATAATACACACAACGAGAGTAACATAACTACATAGAAGTTCATTAATCATTAAATTAAATATAGCAAATAGTCTACATTCGCCTGTGTAAAAAAGACGAATACAAACAATGGTAAGACGTTTTTCTTATCATTTATTAACTGCACGAATGCCAGGTTTCTCTTTGAAGTTTGGTTACAACTTGGTGTCCATTTTGAATTTTAAAACACATTAAGAAGAATGCGTCACGGGCATTTTACTTCGTATTTCAAAGTCAGTTGTTCCAAGCAGTGTCGCAATGCCACATTTATGAAATCTAATTTTAAAATTGCAGTAATAGAAACTAATTTACCATAGTGTCCGCCATTTTTGTTTTCGAACACTGCACTGTGTTCATTGTGGAATCTTGATGTATGGGTATGGAAGGACGCCACAGTACACACTAGTGTTTAGATACGCTATAACAAACTCATCTTCTGGTGACAGACGCTGTGGAAGTTTCACTAGCAGGCATCCGGTTTCTATCGCAGACGACACTGACATACTGGTATTGCACAAGGAATTGTCTTGAAAATGTTTGCTGTTACTTATTTCACAGTGCATATTTGCAGATTGTGGTCGTACAATTGCTAGTAACTTCTTACAGCTATTTACCTGCAGAATAAAATGTATGTTAATTATATCTGTTATGTCGATGCCAGAACGGGTTTTATCTAATGTTAGAAACGATTGAGTTTCACTAAGCAAATAGGATATTACTTAATGGCAAACTATCATAGATTTCCACAGCCAAAAAACCCCATATAAAACACATTAACAGTTATAAGGTATATTAGTGGATGTCAGTGTGAGGTAAGTTCTCTATTCTTCAAACACCATATTCCAAAACATTTGTTTTGTTTGTTTGTATGGTGTTTTTTACGTCATTTTCAAAACATGTAAGGTTATATATGACGGTCGATTTTTTTTGTGGTGGAGGCAGACCACCCACTTTTCCTGGGTAGATCCAGTACTGCACACCTCCCGCCATCCGTAAGAATAGACACTTCCTCACTTTCAAGTCGAACTCCCAGTGGAATTCGAACCCGCATCTGTGAGAGGCGAAGGTTTACAACGCAACGTCGTTATCCATTCCAAAACATTTATAATGATGATGACAAAATAAGTGTGAGTACCTTTAGTAATTTTATGGCATTCTCTCTACAGTAGGCCTCGATAAGTTTCTGATGTATCTGGCATTTCTTGTCGAGGTCCGTTATTTCTTCCAGAATGCACACCATCACTCTATCGCATGTACTGTGTATTATAACAAACAACGCCGTTAATACAATTGATACTTTTGATAAAGCATTATCAAAATAAACTGACCAATCAGTGATCAGAATTTTTGAAACAGCTCTACATTCTGGTAGGTGATAGACTCGGTCTTTATCCTAGATGTTCAACCAAGTTTACTGTTAAAATTAAGTTTTTTACAGAATGATTATTTTATAACCCAGCATATGTCACACACATTAATGCAAACTGATTCGATATATGTATCTTTTTTACTCTGCCAAAGAGTTTTGTTTTACTATAGAATCTAAGGGTAAAAAACGAGTAACACAAATGTTATCGCCTCGTGAAAATAAAGTAAAATCTCATCATTTTGGCAATGGCAACTTAATGAACCCAAGCAGCGTTTCGGAATTGCAATGCATCTTTTGCAGATTCTGATACATAACTGTACTTATTGTTTTTTGTATGCTTAGCTCTTATGGCAGCATTAATCTTAAATGTTCGGTTGCAGCTTTCGTAAAATGTCGTTTCATTTGCATTTCAGCGCTAAAATGATAAGAACAGTCAAAACAGTATAAAATAGTATAACCTTAACTCATTGATAAATGTTAATGAACACTTCAGTTCAAACTTCAAATTGAAAAAAATTGAAAAAAAAAACAATATAAAAAATCCAACAAAAAAAAAACAACAACAAAAAACTGGCTTTGTAAACAAGAGAATGAGTGAAAGACGCGTACCTGTGTAAGACTTGAGAACATTCTAAAACCCCACCCACCATTCTGCCCTCGACGGACGACTGGTATATGACATGCTGTAGTGCCTGGCCTACCTTCATCGGTACTCTCCTAAACAAAAAACAAACAAACAACGTTAATAGAAACCTTGCAGTCATAGTGTAAAACTAGATACATTTTACCAGAACACTAAGTACAATATCAGCGTCACCGTACATTACAAAACAAATAATACATATAGTTCACACATTGATACACTTTACCAGAACACTAAGTACAATATCAGCGTCACCTTACATTGCAAAACAAATAATACATATAGTACACACATTGATATATTTAAAATGTTAAAACATATTTGAATAACTGATTTAAAAACATTTTAACATGATGATAATGATGCATTATTTTGACGTGACTGCAGCTTTAAGCTTGTTGTACCCGACCCGATCTAGTTTCCTTAATTAAGAAGCTATTTCCAGCCTATTGTATTTAGGGGGTTTGGAGGGGAGGGGATGGGTGTAGGTGGATAATTGCACAGGTAACTGAAAATCACTGTGAGACCTACAAATGCATGAGAAAACGGTGTCAGGTATACCATTCCTAACTGACTATATAGTCCAGTGTTAAAGCGTAGGATTGTCAATCCGACAGTCATGGTTTTTAATCTCGCATGTAACCTAAAATATTTTCAGCGAATGGGTGTGCGTTTTTGATGTTGCTTTGTCGATCGCAGTTAAAGAAATGAAAAAGGTTCGCGATAAAACTGCCTTATATACGGGTTTTCAGCCAAGTTTCAATAACTTGAATCTGGTGGTAAACCAAGCGATAAACCGCTTACATTTAGGTACACGCTCATCACCCTTATATACAACTATAGTAGCTTTAATTCTGATTGTTATACACATTTAACATAAGCCTAGTCGGCTTGTTTAAGGTGCACATTTTACCCGTTGAATGGCATTTGTTGATTTATATATATAGTTTATATTACTACCATATCATCTCTTATTTGTAAATAGTTTTATCTTTATATAGTACATTAATTTTTAATTACTACTTCATTTCTTCATCTTTCATCAGTTTTTGCGCACAATATGACCTATTTATGTGTCGACGTGCTGTAAAACACCATTCATTCATTCATTTGATCTTATCCAAATGTTTTGCAGAGTTTAGCCAAGGTAGTTCTGTGAAGCTATTATTGGACAGCACGAAACTGGCATGTTAAACGTCTACATCTGAGTGATACTACTGTTAGACGCCCTAAACATATGCCCGTTTGACCTATGTATTTTTTAAATTTCAGTTTTGTGTAACTTATTTTTCTTTTATTGAAGCTTCTAAGAAACTTTGTTTTTTCCATTTACATTGAAGTTCCAATTAACAGTAGGTGCTTCAATGTAAAATGTGTATAAAGTGTACTGTATAATTGTGACACTTTTATGACATTGGTTATTATCACTTTACTGAAACTGATCATCTGTTTTATTATCTCTATGTAGGGAGGCATATATACACTTTACTGTTATATATTTAATTATATAAATCATATATATGAATTAATTTATAAAAAAATGTGATAAGATTTGTATTGTTTATGTGTTGAGAACATTGTCTGCAGTTCTGTCTGCCTAAAAAGTGATTTACAAAACGTGTGCTTTACAGCGAATAATCATTAGTAATCATAACATGCTATCCAAATTCAAATACCATAGGTTATTGACTTTCAGCGAATTCCTTTCCTTACAGGATCCGGAAACATAACGTTTGTTTACAAATGTTCCCTGTTGACACTTTACGTGATTACATGCAGTTTCTGAGGAATATATATTTTCCTGTTTTCCTCCATACGACGCCCCAACCTAACCCGCCTCCATACATGTGTGCAAGGAGTTATCCTCTTTCGTTATTGAAATACGTACATGTTAAACTATTCAATTGTACTTTTGGTTGGAACAAGTAACGCGTAATTCAATAATAAAAACAACGCTTTATTCACAAAGCAAGTACTTTTGATAGCGTTTTATTTATACAAAACAATCCGCCGTGTTTTCCGGACAGAAATGTTTTATCGACAATAATTAAACTCGACGGAATATGGGCATACTTTGAATAAATATATTCAAGTACAAAACTATTTGAACTGACTCATGTTTCTTATCGGCTCCATCCCCATTTAAGATTTGACCCCTGGACCCACGCCTTAGTGTTTCTAGTAGTGCAACTAATTGACCGGCGTATTGGTTTGTATGAAAATATAAACAGTCCAAACCATCAAGCTAGTCAGTCGAGTATAAGTATTGTTGCCCAAAAGGTAACCCCTAATCGAGAAAAACTAACGTGACGCCGCAAATTTTCAAGAAATGGATATATATATTTATATATATGTAAAACGGCGCCCCACACACCTAAAATGTGTTTCTCTCCACTCCTCCAATAAAATGTCCTACACACCCCATAAACAGGGTGAATACGTTTGTGCCACTGTTGACACGTTTAACATCCATCAATCAAATGGTTTAAAGAACTAAGAACTTTTCTCTCTCAAAATAATCACAATCAAAACCTGGATCCATAACTGATGAATAATAAAATTAATGTAATGTAGTCTTTAAAGAAATGTTTTAATTACCTTTCATGTTTTTCAGCATCCATCCCTCTCATGTCTTTGTGTTTTAAAATCATTTTATTTCGTTGGGTACTATTAAAATACCGTCTGTAGTTCGCAGTGGTTTGTGTATTACTGAAAGCCTCACACAAGCTATTTATAATTATAACTGTAAACAACCGTAACCCACATCTGTCGTGGGAGGGTCTAATGTACCGTTAGAGATATTTGATTGGTTAAACGTTGCACAACTGTAGACCTACTCGGTTTCCCCACTCTATTTTTAGTAACAATGACGTAACAAAGAGCGCATTTAGTTTGATGATCTAAATCTATTTATACCTAAAAAAAAACGTAATATATACGCATCAATGTATTAGGTCATAAACGATGAATTAGATCAGCTTAGTGCGTACTATCTTAGCCTAAGCACTATATTGCTGACTCGCCGTTTTTCGTATCCTGTAAAATAACTTTGTACAATAGCTCTAATGGTCTTCCTTTGTTCTTGCTTATGATATAATTTTCATAACCCGAAGGTCTGAGCCTAAACCGTGCTATAACCGGGGTTGTCCCCCCACCCCTTTTGGTACGCAGTATTCAGGGGAAATTTAGAGAGTATTCAGTACCAATGGCCCGGGTTAAACTAGTATTCAGTACTCTGGTTATCCATGTTAAATAGTATTCAATACTCGGGTCTAAAATGAAGGAGTATTCAGTACACTCAGCTCTAAATTAGAGATTATTCAGTATTCGGGGGGGGGGGGGGGGGGGGGGAAACACCCACATAGTATATTTCAGCCGTGCTATAAATGACAGATTCGGCAGTCTGCACAGTTTACACGATCGTAGTTGTAATGTTTACACACAACCTGTCAAATTTTCAATTACCGGCGTTGAATGGCTATGGTATCATATTTTTCTCGAAAAATGTATGCTATAAAATGTATAAATGCAAACACACATACACACTGGCAATCATTAACTGATTTAATTTATTGTAGCTCAGGTATTTCTCTCACTTTTACTTTCAGGTATCGCGCTGAACAGAGCGATACACATGCTGTTTTGCTACTTTAATACTGTAATGTTGTTGATGATTGCAGTTGTGTGCTATGGTTTCCATTTTAAGTTTTTGGTTTGTTTTATTTTAGTTGTGGTAATGTCGGGACGCCATTTTCAAAATAGGGGAAGAGTGTCATAGGGTCGGACATATTATTTCTTGCATACCGGACAAGGATATCCGCCATTTTACCGGGGCTAGATTATAAGAATCTTACATGGGTATCCGGTGAAGATAGGGTTCCAACCCGAGGTATACGTGTTTTAATCGGAACCGAGGCTCTGCCGAGGTTCCGATTAAAACACTTATACCGAGGGTTGGAATTCCCTATCTGAACCGAATACCCATGCGCGCCAACATCCGATATGCAGGAAAACATGCAACACGTTAATATCTGGCGGGGTTCCGATAAAAACACATTATACCTCGGGTTGGAATTCCCTATCTTCACCAGATACCCATGAAAGATTCTTATAATCTTTACATGATACCCTATCTTCACCGGATACCCATGCAAGATATATCAATCTCACACTAGGGTCGAGATAAAATTCACGCGCGCCAACATCCGGTATGCAGGAAAATATGCAAAACGTTAGTAGCTGGCGGCGTCAACGCACAACATGTCTCTGATATGAAACACTCATACCGAGGGTTGGAAATCCCTATCTTCACCGGATACCCATGAAAGATTCTTATAAAAAGATATAAGTCACGCGCGCACCAACATCCGGTATGCAGTAAAACGAGAGGGATTCAAATCATTCGCTGTTGTTGTAGCCCCTCCTGTCAATATCGCCCGACGAAATTTCAGCTGTTAAAAACGAACCTAAATAGCGTTTCACAACAAAAGGGACGCAACTCATATATACGTCGATTGCAATCGTTTAGTTGAAGCACATGTTGATATTTAAAAAACACATGCTATTGTGTTAGAGTTATAAAATGGATTATATGTATATGTTTCTTATATTTTGTCACTATCTACACACAATTTCATTTAATTATGTGCAGCTCAGTTTACGAATAACCGATTAGCACAGAAGTTAACGATATTTTAAACGTGTTTAGCTTATTGCTCTCCCTGCACACGGACCCATGACTTTACGCACCTTCTTTGGAGGATGGCATACTTATGTAGTAGGCTTATATCCTACCCGAGGAAATCGAACCCGTGACCTCTGGGACGAAATGTGTGAATCTATGGAAATGTGTATAAATGTGTGAATCTATGGAAAAGTGGACGGGAGGCAAGTATGACAAAGTATGCTAACAACTCATCCACCACAACAATATGACTGGAAGAAATTGTTAGTTTCAATACAGAGGTTGGAGGAACGTATTTGGACCTAAAAAACAAAAAAATCAGAAAAAAACACTTTTTTTTTGCTTGTCTAACCTTGTATACAAACATCAAAACATATCAAATAAATGAAAAACAATCCTACCCAAAATTCCTACCCCATGTAAGAGACCATAGTGGTATCATAGTGGTCTCTTACACGGGGTAGGAATTTCGGGTTGGATTGTTCATGGTCTGGAATTTTGGGTAGAATTGTTTTATGGTGTAGAGTTTTTCATTTATTTGATATTTTTTGATGTTTATATACATGTCTAGACAAAAAATAAATAAATAAAAAAAACACATTTTTTGAAACACATTTTTTTTAGGTCCAAACACGTTCTTTCGATACCGTTCTTCTCTTTGCAATTGCGAATCGAGTCCTGATACGGTCTGGGATGTCGTGTTCTAATGTGGATAATTATAATAGGGAGGGGGTGTAGTGTAATGGTTGCAGGGGGTGGGGGTGGGGTCGAGTGGGAGCACCAGGAGCACCCCTACCTAAAATCTGAAAAGTATGTTTTGGTTGTTGGTTGGAGAGGGGGTTGTGGGAATGGGAGGGTCCATGTTTGCATAAATCCATAAAATAAAGTCTTTATAGAAAAAATCGGGGGAGCATGCACAATAAAGGACCCTCTAGTCTTTCCGTAAATACTCCCGATGCGGCTTTTAGAAGCCATGTCTCATTACTTGCCTGATTTAATTTATAGAAATAGAAGCCTCTGGTTCAAGAATTAATAGCATTGAGATTAAAAATGAATATGGTTTATTATTTTATTTATTTTTAAACTTCTATGCCTCAGCGTATAGTTACGGGTCTGACGCAATATATATGACTTAAGTTACATAACGCAGCAGTCGCATACTGCGGTCGACATGACAAAGCATTGTGTTACTTCTTTCGTCACATAATTCATACAAGTCACAATTTCGACGCATTATATGAATAATCACATTCGCCTACTGTTTAAAAAATAATTAGGAAGTAGTAACTGCTTAGGAAATAAACAGTAGCCGAATGTGAGAATACATAAAGGCGGGAAGCCATATAAGTCACATATATTGAGATTCAGTCATATTTCGTTAAATGATAGTAAGTGATAATGTCTAGGTCATGTGAGAGATGTCTTTATCATCCTTTAATTTCTGCATACCACCAGTTACCCAATTAAGTTCTGTAGAAGTTATTAGTGCCTAATTACCTGCTGTACCAGCCGATACATACGATGTCTCTGTCGTCCGTTAATTTCATCTTTTTTTCTAAACAGTAGTCGAATGTGAGTATACATACAGGAGAGAAGCCATATAATCGACATACATTAAGATATTCAGTTATTTTTCGTTAAATAATAGTAAGTGATACTATCTAGGCGATGTGAGAGATCTATCGTCCTTTAATTTTCCGCATAGCACTAGTTCCTCATTTTAGTAAAGTAGAAGTTACTAGTGCCTAATTAACTGCTGCTATACCAGCCGATGCATATGAGTATACAGGAGAAATACCATTTGTAGCATGACTTTGAGTATATAGGTCCATGGTTTTATGTACTAAATAATGCTTGCGAAGAACTTTTTTTTCTAATTGTACTTCCCAATTACGCATTTATCGTGGACAGGAATGTGTATGCTCATTTTGGCGTGTGTGAAGCTATAATTCCCATTTCCTAAGCAGTTACTACTTCCTAATTAGAAGTAGAATTTACTAGTGCTTAGAAATTAACTGCTATATAAGCCGATACATATGACTATACAGGAGAAATACCATATTCTATCATTTAAAGAAAGACAAATTTAATATATGTGACTTATTTGGCTTTTTCTCCAGCATGAATACACACATTCACCTACTGTTTAGAATAATTACACTTAAAGAGTGCTAGAGACATCTCTCACATCGCCTAGACATTATCACTTACTATTTATTTAAAAAAAAGTCCTTTAGCTTAATTACCGTCTCTTTCTTCTATAATGTACCAGTCGGTTTATTTGTAAGAACATGATTTCTTAATTACATGTGAATTGACGAATACTATTGGTATATTTTTTGTTACCTTATCAAACCATGTACACATGCATAGGAAATCAAACCTTATCAAACCATGTACACATGCATAGGGAATCAACACAATTTAAGCACAATATTCGTTTGGGGTGTGTGTGGGAGAGAGGGACATACTCTGTCCACCCCTTTCAGATAAGGGTGAGAGGTGCTGTCCCCGCTTTTCCTAATTATTGATACTGCACACAATCAAGTCTAATTATCATGGCAGCGTCGTTTCCGAGGAAAGGTCTACGGGCATTTTGCGTCACAGATTAACACAGAAATTCAGAGAGATCTCTAATGAGCGTATATATGGTATGGCTCTTCCTTTACATTGGACTGGTCAACGTCTTAACCTCCCCCCACCCCCCACCCTAGTGACCTAAGCAGTTTATTTTGTCCCTCAGGACGCTAGCTGTTGATATTGTCCTTGAGGACAGTACTGAACCCAGGGAAGCTGGTAGATGATATTTTCACTGAGATTAGTACGGAATCCTGTTAGGGCCATCGCGATCTCACGTTTTCAATTTCGCGAGATTGCGAAATAAATTCGCGATGTCCGTATTAACAGTCGCCATACTGCGATAGATTAAACTTTAACAGCCACGCGTGCATTGTTTTGGACGGTGCCGTCATAGTCCACTCAGCGTGTGAACCCACATCAAACTAATTGCAACAGAAATGATTTTCTGATTTTCTGATAGATAAATATATTGCAAAAAATCACAAAAAAGTCTAGAAAAATCTAGATAGGGGAAATAAGTTTTTTTACGGCTCAAAAATGTGCGTTTGTCATAAAATCACTGCAGGTTTATGTATATGTATATCTGCAACATTTTGTTACGAATAATACATTTCAATGAGGTATTACGATATAAAAACATAGCTAAATAATAAGTTTTAAAAGTTTAAATGAACGATGCATATAAATGCCTATTTTAGCACTGTTTCTTAAAATTCGCATATTGAATTACCCCACCCACTTAATTACAATGGATCTGCATTTCAATGTAAAACTGTGTTATAGGCAGTTTCATAGAACATTTTTTGTAAACATTCATAATAAGATCGACGAGTAAGCACTGGAGGTGAAACATTGACTAATGTATGATAATCGTCGGCATTGTCGGCAACTATAAATACCCAAGTCTTTTGGCATTAAAATGTTATACCGAAGCATTGTAGTGTAGTGGTTATAGCGTCTGCCTTGCATTCGGGAGGTCGTGGGTTAGGGTTAGGACCGCGTCATACCAAAGACTTTAAAAATGGAGTAGTCACTTGTAACCCTTGCCTGACGAGCAAATAATGGGTAGTGCTACGACTGATTGACCAGTGTCAGAATAATATTTTATTACGATGAGTTTTTCAATACCGAGTAATGATACTCATGACAACACGTCAAAATAAACAAACACATGCTAGCGCACTCGTTTGTTTGTGCGAAATCTCACTCAGGCTAGACATCCCGTATTGAAAAACTCATGGTAATTAAGTTATATAATACTTTTTTCTAAACTGTTAGTGCGGTTTTTTTTATTTGCAATACAAAATTACAGTATTTTTGCGCCCAAACTATTGTCAGTACAAAATTATAGTCATAATACGACATATTTTAGATTATAACTGTGATCACTTACATGTATACTGTCCCTTGTAACAAACTTGACTTGCACAGACGTTTGGCAATTCGTTCTAGAAAAATATAATCAATATGACCCCTGCTCCTTGAAATATACTTTTGGGTCAGATTATGGCATGTTAAAGTCTCTTCAAGTGGCAAATTTTACAACATACACCGTTTCTAAACCTGTATATAACTAAAACATTTTGAGAATCCTAACTTACACATTTTGAGAATCCAAACTCTATAGACACAATATAAACGGCTTTAACCAGCCAGGACAAACTCCAAAACTGCAGCGTCAAATTAAGAGTTCTCAACTAATATTTATTTTTACGCATATTCAATCACGAGTATTTTAGGAACCCGTGAATACGTTTAATCGGTACATAATTATACATAAGTATATGACCTGAACACGTGGATAGTTTTAATCAACGGTTTTGTAGTGTAATTTTGCCATTATTTGGCGGGGTACTTCTTTAACATTTTAATTGTATGTTGTTAATGCAGTCACTACTCTGCTTATATGCATAGAGTCTTACAGTAACTTACAGCCAGACTATGCTAATACAAACGCAAAATCAAATAGTTAACATAGTTTGTGGAAGGCTTATAACTTAGGAGGACTCAATAGAATATAATAATACTTTGAAACATATGCCAAATGTATTATCACGAACACATTTAAGAACTAGTGCACTTTTGCATGGTGCCCTATGACCTTGCTTACCATGAAGCAGGGCCAACGGGTCATTTGGCAGTATAGGTAGTGCATACATGACAAACATGTATCAACACACATTAAAAAGTTAGCAAACCAAAAACAAGTAAAATTATTTCAAATTCAGAAAGGAAATCAGATAAACACGAAATTTGGCGGTAATATTTTTTGGCTTAAATATG
Source organism: Cyrtodaria siliqua (assembly GCA_037043455.1). Lineage (NCBI taxonomy): Eukaryota > Metazoa > Mollusca > Bivalvia > Adapedonta > Hiatellidae > Cyrtodaria > Cyrtodaria siliqua. The sequence goes on from JAWPHD010011409.1 coordinate 60,963, forward strand.
TTTTCTACTCAAAATTATGGACTAAATTAACAATAGTTTACTATGAGAACATAAGTGAAGAGGTTTCAGATGTCAATATCCTCTTCTAGTGCTTTTGTAACATGAATCGACATTCTTGAAATTATCACTTATAATAATAAGTGGTGACCAGGATAGGTTGTGGTAGTGTCTTGATAGATCTCTTGCATCGATCAGAACGGTAAATTGTTTATATCTATGCCTATAACATTAATACAAACTACTTGTAATTAGACAGTATTAGTACTTCACATCACCTTGCAGTTTGGCATGACACAATTACAAAAGCTAAGAACCACAGCGGTGGCGTAATGGTAGAGCATCCGCCTCGCATGCAGGAGGTCTTGGGTTCAATACCCAGCCGGGTCATACCAATGACTAGAAAAACGGTAATAGTAGCTCCATTGCTTGACGCTTAGCATATCAGCATATAAAGGGTAGTGCTAGGACTGGTCGGCCTGGTGTCAGTATAATGTGACTGGGTGGGGTACCATATCATGTGTCTATACTGATCAACCCTAAAAAGGGCTAATGCTCATTCAAATCAAGTTGCAAATAATATATAAATCGGTAAGGGTTATTCAAGCTTTTTGGGATGTTGTACTAGATTTGGCATTATCATTCATTAGTGAAAGCTACGAGTTATTGATATACTAGTAATTAACATTGCGAATTATGGCATAGAAGTAGTATAACTTACAAGTATGCTGCAACATCAATTACTATAGGATAAATGCTAAACTATATAAGGATATTTACCCATGGTGTTGTGATAGTTTTATGCAGGAACAGTTATATAGAATTGTCTAAAAACCTTTGAGATTTATTATGACTATTAGTATGATATTTTAATAATTGTGCGCAGTTACAGCGTAAGTGGGTATGACCATTACGAATGAGGTTAATAATAACGCTAACAATGGATTAATAAATCATTGCCAACAGCTACAATATAGTGGTCAATACATTATCCGCCCTCCACTCACACACCCCACACCCACCCCAACACCCCAACACCCGGCGCTTCACCATAAATCTTAAGTATTTACCTTTCACTCTTCCAAAAATAATTATCAAGGAATGATGCTAGCAATGGGATATTAATAGCTGCCGACAATGCCGACGGCTACCATATAGAGGCCAATATATTAACCCAACACTTCATCATCAATCTTAATTTGAGCATTTGTCTTAAACTGTAACAAGAAATGCATATAACATAGCATTAACTTTGATATGCAATTTCTCTATTGTGATTTCAGTGGGTGGGGTAATTCAATATGCACTTTTCAACAAACAGCGTTAAAATATACCTGTATTTTGTAATTGTTCAAAGATGTAATTGTTATGATTAATTAAGGTCTTAATAGTGTAATACATCATTAAAATGTCTTATTCCAAATAAAATGCAGCGGCTACAAATAACTCTAAATCTGGTGTTGTTTTATGAAAAGCGAAAATATCGGAGCTATAAAAAACTTATTTCCCCTATCTAGATTTTTCTAGACTTTTTTGTGATTTTTCGCAATATATGTCACTATCAAAAAATCAGTAAATCATTTCTGTTGCAATTTGTTTGATGTTGAATGGTAAAATTTCACAGGCTGAGTGGACTATCAGGCAACCGTCCTTTGTAGTCGGAATTCTGGCGCACAACGAATTTCTACTAGAAACCAAAGAGCACCAGATTACAGCGCGATAAAAGTCTGTAAATGGGCAAAAGATCTGTATATTGGCAAAATATTGATAAATATTGAATTGAATTGGGGTTTTAAGGCGCACCAACACATGAAAGGTTATATGGCGCCTAACAGGAATGAACATGCCAGGCTCATCCTCCATGCACATTGGTAAATATGTAAGCGTTGGTAAACATTAAGTGATTTTGACTTAAGTTAGTAAGTAATACGCTGTTTTGGAAGGGAGTTGATCCTGGGGTAAAAGTCATTCCGTATATTCCGGTAGCAGTTGCATAGTACGGAGAATACCGAAAGTAGCAAATCTTATAGAGATTATCTGTATATTATCATTGTATGAAGGATGTAAATAACGACAAACGATAATGTTTATTAATTTATTTATATAATATATTAGAACAATTAGCATGCATGCATGAAATAGATATATATCTGCCAGGGCCCAGTTGTTCAAAGATCGGTAAACTTAACTGAGCGTTAAGTCAACATTTCAAATCTCTCTGAATTTCCGATCAATGCACATTTCTACCAGAAATTGAGAATGTGAACGAAGAAATGCAAATTAAAAAGCTTTAGAAGTACAACATATTTTTTTTATCAGAAAATGTACTTTGAAAGTTTACACTAGCCGAGGATTAAACTAACCGATCATTGAACAACTGGGCCCAGATGTAATTCGATAACAAATAGAATCCGTGCCGTGCCGTACCTAATTTGTGCAACAGTTATCGCAAATAAAAATGTAATGTAATAACATTATTAAACAAATATCCGACATGGGGTCAATAACATGACCAAGAAATTAATGACATTAAACAACGTAGCAATACAAATTGGTAATTTAAAGTTGTGACAAACACTTAGGCAGATTTCAATGACCAACTTTCTCTGACATTTTCATAAAATTTAAACATTCCTACAAAACTTCACTTTTTATCCCCCGCCGATTAGGAGAAGTTGTCCGTCTGTCCTTCCGTCCGTCCGGTCACATAGCTTTGGTAATGCCTCATCCGATTTCAATAATATGTTGCACAAATGTTCACAACCTTAGTACGCAAACCCGTTTTTTTTTCGGAATTTGATTTTGATTTTGATTGATTTTGATCAATACTTTCCATCAGCACTGTCAATGCTTTGATATGTTCATGTAAGATATGATAATAATTAAACAGTGCATGGTATAGTTTGAAGATATTCTTCAGTTGAAAAAAATAAATAATACATATATGAAACACATTTTAGCTGGAAAATGAAATGTTGACCATCATATTTCGAAATGGCAACTTATAAATATCAAAGATGAACCATCGTAATTTAATATTAACTTGTTTTTAAATGATATAGAATCATGTGTTTCGAGGTGTTGTAATTGCTCTATGTTAATATTAGTACATTTAATATTAGAGTTGAGTGGGTTTTGTATTCAGTCTGAATTCAACTCGGATATGCACTCGTCTACGGTCTGTAGACATATCTCACTTGATTACCGTCCCCTTGGTAGTAGTGGCTTCCCTTGTCTACACCATATGTCACGTGGACTACATTGGGGTTCTGTTGGGTAAACATCTGCTTCTCATTTATGTGCTCACTACCCCCATGAACCTTCCTGCTGTTATAGACGATATCGTTATACAATGGCGGAGGCCCTGTAGGGCCCGTGCCGCTTGTCTGCCACTGTTTGTATGACAAACTCCCATCTTGTGAACGACTGCTCTGCCCATCCTTCCCGTCATGGTGTACAACATACGGTTGCTATAAAAGAACGTAAATTATTATCAATATGCCACCAGTTATAGCTCCAAAGCAGGTAAAATTAGTGTTTGACCAGTAACCTCCGTCAGAAGAACACCAGCCCGACAGTACAATTCCCGAGCTCCTAGTCTCCAATATCATGCATTCAGCTACATGCACATTGTACTTGAACAATTTTGTTTAATTTTTAAAATGATTCCTGAATTATATGAAACTTTATCGACTTTTATATTCACTTTCATACACATTTACTTGTGTTATATATATATATATACTTATGGACTTTTATATCCTACATATTCTTTTGAAGCAAAAAACAACCAAAACACTTGTTTAAACTTCTTCCTTCAAGTTTGTATGACATTTGGCGCCCAGCGGAATCGTTATTCCCATTTTATGGTATACTTACCGTGGTATACAAAATAACCGAATTGTTATAAATATTGAGAAATATACAAAAATGAGAGAAAATGGTCCAATAGAAATCACAGCACCCAAACGCAGTGGCACCGTAGATCCGCGCTGTACCACAAAGAGCAAATTAACTACAATGAAAAAGACAATACACAACAGAAATAGTGGTGAAGACCGGGTAGCCGAATAGGAACGGCAATATGGCCCACTGGTAAGCTTAAATTGATTTTAAGTGTACACAACCTCGCTATTATTCTGTCTTAAGCGTTCAAATTGACAAGACAGTGTAAATAAAAGTACATCCCATCAAAAGGAAATCTCTCAAAGTACTGAAAGTACTGAGAATGCAAGGTTTGATAGGAAAGACTGTATGAATATTTGCACGATTGCTGGACATTTAAAATTTTCATAAATTTGACACAGATTTATCCACTTGGCGATCTTGGGCGACCTGCAAAAATCTTAGAAAGTCGATCCATTCCAAATATATTGTGATCAGTTGTGATTAAACTGTTTCAAATCTAGACTAGAATATTATTTTATGAAATTGCTGATGGATAGACAGATTGGTGTTTTATGGCTAAACTGTCACTCAAGATTACCTCCATGTCTAAAATTATATGTCATTTACAGAGTGGCGTGTATTAAGTAGTCTTTCGAGAACAAGATGCAAAAGAGGGTCTGATTAACTCTACTGGCTTGTATAGTCTAAGGCCTACTGGAAAACTTTTTTTTAAATCAATATTTCTGATGTGTCTAGTCTGCTGTCTTTCGAATCGGCCTTTTTGGCTCGCAGTAGAAATTATACAGAAGCGCAGATTTTCCGTTTATTTCTGTTATAATTATTCTATCTTTTAAGTGGTCTAGAAGACGTGTCTTCATGTATTTAAAGCTATACGGTTCCACACCAGAATCTACTAGAAATTCTTCCATTTTAAGTATTAAATCATTGACAGATATTTGGTCCTCATCGTTTTCTTCGAGGAACGTGACTGTACGAAGAAAAGCGTCATCGGTGACAGTGGAAGGTGGTCTGCCACGTTGGACTGCACCGGAACCAGAAGCTATTTCGGAGGCTTTCCTTTGCCTGTCCTGAAACAAACACTGCACTCCTGGTGATAAATGGCATCGACTGCATAAAGATCATGTACTGTTTGAATGCGGGCATACACCTCATTAGACCATTAATCTTTTCTTGTTTCGCATGCTTCAACTATTCGCTCCTGAAAATCATAGGTTCTTACAGAAAATATAGATTTGGTTTCATTTCCGATGCTTGTTAACCCTACTGGTTTGCCACAAAATAGGCAGTCTTTCCTAAATGAAAATGATCTCTCGTACCTAAGCGTGCGTTGCGGGTCGTCTTTCCCTGTAGTAGCTTCACATTTTTCTCTTATGCCCTGCTATTGATTTAGGACTGATATAATTATGTAGCTCTATATGTTTTATGAACATTTTGCCCAGGCTGTACAAATAATTGTCGCCACGAGCTATACTTGTTCTTTTACACCATCGCACCATTTCTTCATTAAAATAACAGTATCTTGTCAATTGTCAAGACTGTCCCCGCAAATTGAACAAATGTTCATTTTCGAAAGTAAAACAGATTTTACTAATACACTATCACAGCTGTACTATCATAAAGAACCTGCAGAAACTGCAGAAAACATGAACGTGAAGATATAAGACTGAAATCTGTTATGACAATAAGAGCTATGTAACATTCCGTGAAGTGCCGACTCGAAGTACGCTGACATTTTTGTTTAGTTATATTGTGACGAAACGAGGAAAGAAACTGAGGACGAAACGCAATTACTCATTGTGATACTAAAATAGTTTTTATACATATTGTTTTCTCGTCAACCTACCTTATAAAATCATCCAAACATAAAAAGTAATATGTATAAATGCATACAGGATTTAATTTAGGGTACAATTTTCAAATGCAAATAACTGTAGTACGAACAGGCAAGATTTTTAATGAACTAGTAACCGGATTTATCCGAAATTCGAAATTCGCTACAATGATTTTCATTCTGAAGCAAATTTGTCCAATTCTTGTTTTCTTATCATATATTTATATATTGTTTTAGAAACAATTGAAAAATATTCTGTTGCAATTTCTCCGGGGTCACTTGCCTAATATAACGCTAAGGTGCGCGTGACGTCACATCGTGTTTCTCCCTTGATGAGAAAACCTTGCAAATATTCGCTTGAAAAAAAAATCGCCCACAACTCATACATAATGAGATTTTCGTAGAGTTTCTCGACCTGTTTATTTGCATTATAGTTGTTTTCAGCATCAAATACTCCAATACGTTCGTCCAGCATAGATCAGCATACTTGTAGGACATGAAGCCTCGATTTATCAGAACAAATGTAGGTTATCCGCCAGATGGCGATGAGGAGGCGCCAAAAGCAATGGCTATGAATGCAAGTTAAAATCAAACCTGTATTTAAAAACAAGTATAAAGTCGAACAGGAAATGCAGCTTTCACAGAACACAGTAAATACAAAGTCCACATCCAGAGAAATTAGGAAACGATACACGTATATGATAATGTAAAGATATATAAAAGAACATTAGAAACACCTCAGGCGTTATACTGTCAGGGGCGTAGCCAGGCATACTCCTGTACGCCCGGGCGTACTCTAGAAAATCGAATGTGAAAAAATAAAAGTGCTTATTTGTCAAAATCAGCAATAAAAATTGAAGCGGGGTAGGGGGTGAGGCATTATTTTTAAAAACACACTTCATGAATGGAGGCGAAAGCCTCCAAAATCTCGCTCAAATGACGCCACAAACCTCCGAAATTGCACTCAAATTTCAAAATTGTCCCTGGACCCCCACCAGATAGAGGGGGACACCCCCTCCCGCACCCTCCCCCAGGGCGTATTCTACAAAAGGCTCTGGCTACGCCCCTGACTGTTATACCTATAATTAATAGTATTACCTTGTATGGCGGAACATTCCAATTTTGGACATGTTTATTTCCGACATTCTCATTCTCAAATCGTCTCTTAATCACTGTCCCAACTGTCAGCAAAAAAAGGAAAATGACTCCTGCCACTGAAACGCCAATAATAACATGCCCAACGGTCCCAAAAGGTTCATCGTCCTCATCGTCTTCATAACTTAGCACGGAGCGTACTGAATACAGAATATAAAATATTTGCTATTGTATAGTTCAATCAATACCTCTTTTTGGCACTAATCATTTGCACAATATAGCATTTACAGCTCTAGAAAAAAACGCATCTCGTGTAACTAATTTAGTGCGTGGTCCAGTGGTAGAGCGCCGAACTTCAGATCGAGAGGTCGTGGGTTCGATCCTCGCCGCGGCCACGTTATTTATCCTTGAGCCAGATAATTACTCTACATTGCTTAGTACTGGTTCTAAGACATCGAGAGTGATTAATCTAAGTTGCAAGAACTTGTTTCGCAATCGATGTAAAATAAATATTTTTAAACTAACTAATTTCGAAATGCAGGTGTGCAACTTATCCTTGTATATGATAATTAATTATCTACATGTATACTTTTTCACAATGAGAATTATCACTTAAATGAGGAGTATCGTTGACTAGCTATAACGTATAACCTTAATATATATAGAGCACGCCAATTTAAAACACTCATTTTTTCGAAGTTTATTGTAACTGTAGCCCTGATGGAGTAGTTTCTTAGTTATAACAAAGATAACGACTATTAAAGTCCTCAACTCGACTACAAGCTCTAGAAAAAACAATAAGTTGAGAAACATAGACCCCATATAAAGTAGCTCGAAGAACATCCACATGAAGTGAAGGAAAAAGTTAACAATATCAAAAATAAAATCATCTCTCTTGTCATACATTTCACTAATTATATCTCCATTTTCAATAGGGAAATGAAGTATGAATTTGGAAATCATCGAATGCGTTAAATACAAAACATATTGCAGTCTCGGTTTGATTGAGACTGTTCATGAACGGTAGTGAAAAGTGCTTGCTACCGTTCACACCCTCTAGCCCCGGTCTACCGTTCACGCCCTCTAGTCCCGGGCGTGAACCGCAACCGTTCACGTCCTCTAGCACCGGGCTACCGTTCACGCCCTCTAGCCCCGGGTTGAGCAGAACTCAATATTAATCATGCCAATCATGTTAGAGATGTACATCGAGAAAAGAAGCGACAGTATCAGAAATGTTAGCTTTTTTGAGTTGAAGTTCTTTAGAATATATAGAGGATATTACATGAGTACTCATTCATTATTGTATTATTAAACGAGTTGGCAACATGATATAATGCGAGACTCTTGCCGAGCATTATATAATTTTTGCTAACGAGTTTAATAAATTCAATAATGAATGAGAACGACTGTGATATTCTATTTATTACATAACTTATAACGTCATGGACGTCAGAAAACGTACATTAACGTGACGTCCATGACGTCATTAACGTTATTTAATACCACTGGTGGAATATCGAAAATATTGAATGGTGTTATTACACTCCCACACCGCATGTTATGTGATAACTATTATTAACCAATTAACTATAGTAGAAAAGAAAGGATTGTCAATATTCAATATGTCATCGAGATACCAAGAGGTGTCATTAAAAGATTCAATTACCAAGAGGTGTCGTTAAAAGATTCAATTAACCTTTCTGAATATCTGGTGAAAAACTCAACATGAAATCTGTTTCATAGCAATACAAAAACAAATCTGCGACAAGAGGTGAACAGTTTGTACCCATAGGGATACTATACGAACAATTTGCCTATAAACGGTAGTTCAATACGTGACGTTGAGAAACATACACCCTGTCTAAGTTAGGATAACTAACAATGTCAAAATTGAATATAAAAATGAGAAAAACGGTCCTATTGAAATAAGTATAAAAGTCAAACAGGCAATGCAGCTTTCACAGTAATTAAATGCAATGGCACCTAGGTCCGCACTGCACCACAAACCGGCACCTAGGTCCGCACTGCACCACAAACCGGCACCTAGGTCCGCACTGCACCACAAACCGGCACCTAGGTCCGCACTGCACCACAAACCGGCACCTAGGTCCGCACTGCACCACAAACCGGCACCTAGGTCCGCACTGCACCACAAACCGAAATAAGAGCATATTTAAAATGTCAATGAAAAGGACATAACATAAAGAGTGGTGAAGACAGGATTACCGACTTGGATCAATCAGTAATTTTATGTGTACACAACCTCGCCATTAATGTCTTCAATGCTCAAATTGATAAAACAGTATACATAAAAGTACATCTCATCAAAAGGAAATCTCTAACAATAAAGTCCACATCCACAGCAATTAGCAAACGATACACTTAAATGTTGCTGTAAAGCTATATACACATACATAATTAGAAACAACATCTGTATCCAGAATTGTACCTAACAACCACAGCAGTTGCAGTCAAAGAGAAAACCAATCTAGGGTACGACTGAAAATCCATTGGGACGAAAATTCATGAACATGCCTCCCTTTATATCGAGAAAAGAAGTGATAGTATCAGAAATATTACATATGTTGAGAGCTGAAGGTCTTAGATAGGATAGATAGCATTAACCAAGGTAGAAAAGAAAGGGTTGTCAATGTTCGATATACCATCGTGATACCAAAAGGTGTTTTTAAAAGGCTTCGATGACGTCTTCCTGAGTATTTTGATAAAAACATCCCTTTCTTAGCAATACAAAAAACAAATCTGCGACAGGAGGTGAGCAGTTTGTACTATTAAATAAGGGATATCAACGATTTGTCTAAATATTAGGCCCATACTTGACGACAATACAACATCATGATTTATTCATCGGAATGTTATTAGATAAAGTTATATACAAATAAGTCATGAAATAATAGGTAATACCTGCAACTGGAGCCCTAATGTTTTCATAAGTATCATCGATAGTGAATCCGTGTAAGTTACTATTTCTCAGCATGTTGCCGTAAGCGGTTTTAACATGTGTCTGCATTGCTCGTTCTATGTCCACTACAGTTGCTCCTGACCCTTGTACAGTTACATAACTATCTACAAACACACCTCCCTCTCTGGAAAGACAAATTAATATTGCAATAACTTATTTTCAAAAATAAACAAACCTCTTTCCAGTGAAATACAAATGGTACTTTCAGAAAATAATTCTTCCGCTCATACTTTCCCATTCCATAAAACAGACAATTGGCTTGGCAGACATATCGAGTATCGGATATGAAACATCACTACATTGTGTACATTGCCATGGAGGCCACGACTTGGCTAAGTATTCAACGACGACGAAAAACAAATACAAGGCAACAGACGTGTATGCTAGTAAACTTAATAAAACATCGTTGTATAGAAGATATGGCTTGACATTTCAAAAATATTGATGTCCATGTTTTAGAAATGGCGGCAATCTTGGATGATCGGCGACGAAAAAAACAGTTTTAACCATCGCTACCCAATAAACAATGTGAGTAAGTTCTTTTTGAAACCTGTTCACTGGGTTAAGACAAGACTCCTTTCATTATTAAATCATACATTTGTCCTGATACGTACCTGACTATGTCTTTGACCATTTAAAATTGCATTAGGTGTTTACTGAAGATACAGCACATTTTGTCATACCTATAAAGCTACCATATAATATGCAAAAAAATAAATAAAAAAGTTATGAATGTAGAATATCTCAAAATTGTAAACAATAAGACAACAAACTAACGAAATTCAACTTCAAGAACAAATTCTCACCTAAATCTCTCGATGTGGATTTCCAGCAGTCCTGGAACCGCTCGTCTAAAGTATATCTCTATCTGTAATATGAATTGCGGGAAGAATAATTAACAACTGTTCACACACGGGCGTGCGTATGAATTACGGTAGCAATAATTAAGCAAATGTTCACACACAGACGTGCACGTACGCCGATATGTCTGTATACATTAGTTTTACAGTTTGGTGGCAACACATCAATAGCTGTATATATAATTTAAACACAGATCCTTGTATTTTAAATACATAAATGATACATTTCAGCAAAAGTATAATATACATATTGGTATATCACACATTTTCCGTTTATAAAATCCTTCTGAAGCGATATACCGACTTGGCTAAGACATCTTTATTTCCCCATATTTCTAATACTGACCAAGTCCTTGACATCCCTTTCAAGTTGCTTGTATTCGTCAGATTGTTGGTCTTCTAACTTGTTGAAGCTGATTCCGAGTAGTATGAACGTGAACCCCACCTCCCTAGATATGCTGACAGCTCCCTGTGGTGTTGCTGGAAATGCAGATACATGTAGGTAAGTATGTAGGTCTATGGTATACCCAATATAAACAATACTGTGGAGCGCTGTGCTCTAGTGGTTAAGCATTGGACCCATGATCGAAAAGTCGTGGGTTCGATCCCCGCCATTGCCAAAAGCGTTGTGTCCCTGAACAAGACATCCTATCTGCATTTTCTTAGTACTGGTTCCACACAGGAAGACATCGAGAGTGATTCAAATAAGTTCATAGAGCTTTCGTTACAATCAATTTAAAATAAATGTTTAAACTAAACAATACGTATAAGTATGGGACAAATTGAAACGAATGTTGTTTAACGGCTCATTAACACATCATTGGTTAGTTAGAGCCACCCTAGAGAGAGTGAAAGGATACATAGGAATCCGGGAACCTTATATCTACTAACGAATGAGTCCTATGTCTCTTTAACGTGCTTGGAGGATAGCCTACGATACACGGAACCACGTGGTTTAAGTCTCCATCGGACGAACTGAATTGAACTGAATGTTGTTTAACGGCTTATCAACACAGCATAGGTTATTTAGAGCCGCCCAGAGAGAGGGGAGGGATACATAGGAATCCGGGAACTATTATCGAATAGATTCCTATGGTTTTTTAACGTGCTCGGAGGATAGACCGATACACGGGACCGCCCGGTTTACGTCCCCATCCGACGGACAAGGCTAAGGGAAAGTGTCTTGCCCAAGAACACACCGACGGAACTCAGTGGCACCACGGAGGATTAAACCAAGGGCCTCCGGTTACAAATCCGCCGCGCTACCGACTGCGCCACGCCAGCCCTTGTCTCCATCAGACGAACGAGGTAAACTATATTGCCCAAGAACACACTGACGAAACTCAGTGGCATGCTGTTGTTCAGTCATTAATATTAAGTATACGAATAGTACAAAGCATATTGGTTTTGCATATTATTAACTGTTGACAAATTTGCACTAATAATATATTTATGCTAGAATAAGACGGAAAAATGAAAAACGCAAAATATTATTTAATTTTATGCAAACAGGTTTAAAGTCAAAATGATACTGTGTAAATAAGTCGATAAATACTAATAAAGGTGATCTTTGGGAGCAAAAAACACAATTAAGAGATTAAAAGAAAAGGACTCGGTTTTTTGATAAACATTTCAAGATTGCCATGTATCCCTTTAATATGAGACGAATATCGAACACAATAAAACAACAGGTGAGTATGTGACGCAGATTGATGGAAATGGTCCGACGTGTCATATTTGCAGACACTGAAGACAGATGTATATGAAGTTATATTTTCATTAGATTCCCTGCCTAGTGCTTTCAACATTGTTTAAAGTCAAGAGCTACAGTATACATACATTATAATTATCTGATTGTGTAACATTAGCATATCCGATTGTGTAACATTATCATATCTGATTGTGTAACATTAGCATATCTGATTGTGTAACATTAGCGTATCTGATTGTGTAACATTAGCATATCTGATTGTGTAACATTAGCGTATCTGATTGTGTAACTGATTGTGTAACATTAGCGTATCTGATTGTGTAACATTAGCGTATCTGATTGTGTAACATTAGCATATCTGATTGTGTAACATTAGCATAACTGATTGTGTAACATTAGCATATCTGATTGTGTAACATTAGCGTATCTGATTGTGTAACATTAGCGTATCTGTTTGTGTAACATTAGCGAATCTGATTGTGTAACATTAGCGTATCTGATTGTGTTACATTAGCGTATCTGATTGTGTAACATTAGCATATCTGATTGTGTAACATTAGCATATCTGATTGTGTAACATTAGCATATCTGATTGTGTATCATTAGCATATCTGATTGTGTAACATTAGCATATTTGATTGTGTATCACACACATAATTATTCTGAATAACCTTACCTGGCACGTCACACTGCGTAAAGCAATATTTGCCTGGAGACACGGCGCGTTCACCGTTGTGCCGTGACAATCCATTTGCTGTCACGGCCCCTCCCCAGCTAAACAGGAAGTAAGGGCAGTTTGTATTTGTGCCATCAAAGTTAAAGTCTTTGTCATCACCGGTATTTAGCTTCCTAGAGAACGCGATGGTTGTGCGTCCATTTTCTACAGAACCCGAAACTCCCTCAACATTTTGGATTTCGTCTAACTCTGCCCCCTTACTTTTAGACCGCAAATGCCTACAAAATAAACAATGTTGTATATCTACATGCTATGCTAGAGTTTTTATCAGCTCTTCTCGTCGATGGGGTCACTTGGAATTGTAATGAGCAGCTGATATCTGTAAATATTGTTTGTTGTGGCATCCCGAATATTAATTAATAAATACAATAACTTAGCAAAACCAAACTGTTGTTTTGTTGAATAGTGTTTAACGTTATTTTCAGTACATTTTTAGGCTATATATGACGGTCAATTCTTTGTGGTGGAGGCTGACCACCCATTTTTTCCTGGGAAGAACAAGTACTGTACACCTCTCGCCATCTATAATAATCGACATTTTCTCACAAGTCAAGCTCCCAGTGTGATTCGAATCCGCAGCGGTGAGAGGCGGGAAGGTTTAAAGTTCAGTATCTTTACCATCCCAACCACGGAAGTGGCCCAGGTCCAATTGGCCCAAACAGGCTAACAATTTTCTTGAATCATCACAGGATTAAACACGATACGCAAGAACGCTCAGTGGCAACTTATCCCGGGTCTTCTACTTTGCTCCTGTTTGTGTTCCTTTCTTCAAAGGGACTTTTCAGTACTCACTGAGATTCACACAAACTTTCTTTTATTGTTGTGTGGCGGCTGTAAAAAAATTCGCCCCGACTACCAGATAGTAGTGTTATTACTGGTCCTTGGGGATCATCGAGTCAAATCTTCTGTAAGTAGAATACCACTTAAGCCGGTGCTAGTGGTTTGAGAGATGTGGCATATTTTCTTACATCCTACAAACAACCTCACTACAATCGAGTCTTCTACTTTTCTCTCTTGTTTGTGTTAGTTGCTTCTAATGGATCACTTTTCAGTATTTATTTATAAGGGCCGAGATATATAGGTTCTACATCAGAAACATGTAGCCTTGAATGGTCTTGTTATTATAAAGAGTCACGAGTGAGCAATGCGTGTGTTTGGATGATTTTCGTTCTGTGAATGCTATATTTCCTGTTTGGATTTATAATAGTAAAATTTGCAGTTACCTATCTGAAACCACAGGGCGCGTATCATTCATCCAGGCAACATATGCATCCGACTGTGGGCCAATCTATGGATTAGAAATACTCAATTAACACAATCCTAACCGAATATCTACATAATTAAGAAATACTTCGGACCAATCTCTACCCAATTAACATACACTTTTGACCAAATCTCTACCCAATTAATATACATTTCTGACAAAATCTCCAAATTAATCACGACTAAAAATCTACCCAACTGACATACAATCCGGATCAAAATATCTACCAAATTAACATACAATTCTGACCAAAATATCTCCCAAATAACATACAATCCTGACCAAAATATCTCCGAATTAACATACAATCCTGATCAAAATATCTACCAACTAACATACAATCCTGACCATAATATCTCCCAATTAACATACAATCCTGACCGAAATATCTCCCAACAACATACAATCCTGACCAAAATATCTCCCAACTAACATACAATCCTGACCAAAATATCTCCCAACTAACATACAATCCTGACCAAAATATCTCCCAACTAACATACAATCCTGATCAAAATATCTCCCAACTAACATACAATCCTGACCAAAATATCTCCCAATTAACATACAATCCTGATCAAAATATCTCCCAATTAACATAAAATCCTGACCAAAATATCTCCCAATTAACATACAATCCTGACCAAAATACCTCCCAGCTAACATACAATCCTGACCAAAATATCTTCCAACTAACATACAATCCTGACCAAAATATCTCCCAATTAACATACAATCCTGACCAAAATATCTCCCAATTAACATGCAATCCTGACGAAAATATCTACCCAATTGAAAGTCAAAGTAAAATTGGAGCTAAAAAAGGTCAAAGAAGCATGCATATGCTATTTCATTATAATTCAAAGCAGATGGTGAATTTAGTGACGTCGTCTATCATGATTATTGACAGCAGCACAACACAACTCGGAGAGTGATCCAACGAAGGAAAAATGTTGCCAAGTTACTGTGACATCGAGGAGTTTCAGAGGAGATGTCGCTTGTGAACTAACCGATGGTGGACGCTGGTATAACGAATAATAGACCACTTAAGCTGGTATATATAGCTATTATAGCCGAAGAGAAGACAGTAACTTACCATTCCAAAAGTTGGATTTATTCCTATAGACATCCATTCACTGGTGGACAGTGTAGCAGAGAGCGTAAATGTAATTGTCTGTGTGTCTTTGTCAAATGTCCAGCTGGCTTTATAGTTACCAGAGGGAGCATCCCACGAGTCGTCACAACCAGTGCCAGTCCCAGCTGAATCGCCTTATAAGAAGGAATTGATAACTTCACTATCTTAGGTACATTTCAAAATACGTCGTTCAAAGTGTTTTAATTGAATTGGGTTTTAAGGCACACCAATACATGAAAGTTTATATGGCGCCTAACAGGAAAGAACGTGCCAGGCTCATTCTCCATTTACATCAAAATAAAATATGGAGAACTGTCCTAGACCCGTCTTACCTGCAGAACTGCAGAGTTTCTGCAAATTCTATATTAGATACTTCATTTACGAAGTTCAAAGTTGTGCTTGCATTTCTAATAAAACGACATTAATTTAACATAATACGACATTTTCATTTTTATTATGCTAATTCTCATAAAAATCATTGTTCGCCTTTGTAGCCACCACCCCACCTCTCCTGCCCCCACCCCTACTGAAGGAGTGTGTGGAAGTGGGGAGAGGGAGGAAGGTGGAAGGGTGCGTTGTGGGGGTATTTAGTAGTAATCTTATTTAAATAGTTATCTAACGTATTTATGACATGCATTATTGAAAATTGATTTAGTGAATTGCGAATGGTAATAAATCTGAGGTCCACATTTTATATTGAAAATAGCAAAAGAACCATAATGAGGTCCTTAAAATACCATAGAAGTTCATCGTAAAGAACCCCCTATGTCCGTATGTAGATCCCGCGGAGTTGCTTCCGTGGTATTTAAGATCATCCTGTCGATAATAGTTTCGATCAGAGGGCGTGAGTGTATTATCGTCTAAACCGGAAGGTGGGTTGTGTTGTATGTATCCAGCCATCTGTCCACGTGCCCAAATCACGTGCATCCCGTGGTTGGTGATGCTGTGGTCGGACCTATCTGTACTAATGGCTTAAATAAATATAGAGAATTAGGAAAACAGTTGATACATATTTAGAAGACACTATGCGTGTTTATAGATTGGATATACTATTCTGACATGTCATAGCACTGCTGAGGTACATACAGACGTAGATAGACCATGATAGATTACCCGGAACATCGCGCAAAAGGGTTACATGCATGTTATCATTGAATAACACAAAACAGTTATATTAAAGTGCCGTTTTACATGTATGTATTCCAAGAAATAAGTTACATTCAGCGGCAGAGACTAGAAAGTAGCAAAAAAATGAGAAAAGAAAAAGAAAAAAGAAAAAAGAAAAGCAAAATGGAGAGAGAGAGAGAGAGAGAGAGAGAGGGAGCGAGAGAGACCGAGAGAGCGAGAATTTGTTACCGAATACTGTTCAATTTTCTGTATTTAAACGTAAAACTTCCCATTTTAGCTCTACTGGCCAAAGGTCAGACGAGCTTATGGGATCGCTTTTCGTCCGTCGTCCGTCTGTCTGTCTGTCTGTCTGTCTGTCTGTCTGTTAGCAATTTAATAAAATCGACATCTCCTCTGAAACCGCTTGAAGGATTTTGATGAAACTTCATCACAATGTTACTTGGGAGGGACCCTCTCAGATTTGTGTTTTTCGCGGCCGCCAGTCGTCCAAGATGGCCACCTTGGCTAAAATTAGGTCAAATTTAAGAAAATGTCAAACGACATCTCCTCCGAAACCACTTATTCCATTATTCTGAAATACCATAAACATATTCCTTGGGTTGGCCTCTATCAAGTTTGTATTTTTCGGTATCGTCGAATAATCAAAAAGGCCGCCACGGCGACTCAAAGTTTACATAGTTATATAGGAAAAGGCTAAAAATGACATCTTCTCTGAAACCGCTTGAAGGATTTTGATGAAACTTCAGTACAATGATCCTTAGGATAGTCCCCCTCAGAATTATGTTTTTCGCGGCCGCCAGTCGTCCAAGATGGCCACCATGGCAAAAATTAGGTCAAACTTAAGGAAATTTCAAACGACATCTTCGAAACCACTTATTCAATTCATGTGAAATATCATAAACATGTTCTTTGGGTTGGCCTCTATCAAGTTTGTGTTTTTCTTTATCGTCGAATAATCAAAATGGCCACCACGGCGACCCAAAGTTTACATAGAGTTATATAGGAAAAGGCTAAAAATAACATCTTCTCTGAAACCGCCAGAAGGGTTTTGATGAAACTTCATCTTTAGGATAGTCCCCCTCAGAATTTAGTTTTTCGCGTCTGCCAGACATCCAAGATGGCCGCCATGGCTAAAATTAGGTCAAATTTAAGGAAATTTCAAACAACATCTCCGAAACCACTTATTCCATTTTTGTGAAATATCATAAACTTGTTCCTTGGGTTGGCCTCTATCAAGTTTGTGTTTTTCGTTATCGTCGAATAATCAAAATGGCCGCCACAGCGACCCAAAGTTTACATAGAGTTATATAGGAAAACATTAAAAATGACATCTTCTCTGAAACCGCTTGAAGGATTTTGATGAAACCTAATCACAATGATCTTTGGGATAGTCCCTCTCAGATTTGTATTTTTTGCGGCTGCCAGTCATCCAAGATGGCCGCCATGGCTAAAACTAGGTCAAATTTAAGGAAATTTCAAACGACATCTCCTCTAAAACCACTTGTTCCATTCTTGTGAAATATCATATACATGTTCCTTTGGTTGGTCTCTATCAAGTTTGTGTTTTTCTTTATCGTCGAATAATCGAAATGGCCACCACGGCGACCCAAAGTTTACATAGAGTTATATAGGAAAAGGCTAAAAATAACATCTTTTCTGAAACCGCTTGTAGGATTTGGATGAAACTTCATTACAATGATCTTTAGGATAGTTCCCCACATAATTGTGTTTTTCGCGGCTGCCAGTCATCCAAGATTGCCGCCATGGCTAAAATTAGGTCAAATTTAAGGAAATTTCAAACAACATCTCCTCCGAAACCACTTATGAAATATCATAAACATGTTACAGGGGTTAGCCTCTATCAAGTTTGTGTTTTTTCGTTATCGTCGAATAAGTAAAATGGCCGCCACAGCGACCCAAAGTTTACATAGAGTTATATAGAAAAACGTTAAAAATGACATCTTCTCTGAAACCGCTTGAAGGATTTTGATGAAACTTAATCACAATGATCTTTGGGTTAGTCCCCCTCGGATTTGTGTTTTTTGGGGCCTCCAGTCATCCATGATGGCCACCATGGCTAAACTTAGGTCAAATTTAAGGACATTTATCAAACGACATATTACCACTTATTCCATTCTAGTTAAATATCATATACATGTTCCAGTTGTTGGCCTCTAGCAAGTGTGTATTTTTCGTTGTCGTCAAATATTCAAAATCGTTATATATAGAAAACATGTTTCTTGGGTTGGCTTCTATCGTGTTTATGTTTTTGAATCACATCATACCAGTACAGCGTCTACAGGCCCACTTGGGCCTCTTGTTTTGAATGATATTCCAATTTGTCTTTTGAACTGGCTATAATACGCTCTATATGTTCAATTTTTTGTATGTATGAGATGAAAGATGTAAAACTAGGAATCGTTTTCGCATACTTATTCTTGAAAATAAAAAACTTTGCAATTATTAAAACACAGTTTAAAATATCTGAATACGATTTATCTTGAATAATACCAAATGAGATCACGTGGAAAGTCAATGTAAAAGGAATATCTTTGCTGTTTAAAAAGTTATGTATTTCTGTCCAAAAAGCTCTACTAAATGGACATTCCTAAAACAAATGTTCAATTGTTTCAACGTGCATATTGCAAAAATCACAGAGACTTATGTTACTAATTTTGCATTTATATAGAAATTTATTTGTGAGTATTATTCTCATTATATATTTATATTGAAAAGGTCTAAGTTTTGTATCTTTTGTGCTTTTGAAAGATGTGATATGAATGCGTTTCCAGTTCATGTTTGTTATAGTTTCTTCCCATTTTTGGTGATATACAATGTGTAATTCTGTTTGCATGCGTTCCACTTGAATGTTATATAATAATTTGTTGGCACTGTTATGTTTTCGTATTTGTTTCAGTAAGCTTATTTCGCTATAGTGTGTTGTTGTTCTATCTTCTGTTTTTAGTTCCTGTTTCCATTTGCTTGGTATGCTTTGAACAATTGTATAGTAGTTCAGGAATTCAGAATTATGTATGTTATATATTGTTTTTAAATGTGCAAATGTATAAAATTATCTAATTCTATGGTTATACAGTTGTTCAATATATTTAATGCCCACATTATCCCATGTTTGAAGTATATAGTATGTCCTTGATGTTTCATATACGAGTTATTCCATATTATCTGTTTTGAAATGTTGTTAGCTTTCTTGTTGAAAAAAGAGTAGGATAATGGACATTTGGAAACGGCCGAGCATGACACATACGAAATATTGCAGTCTCGGTTTGATTGAGACTTTTCATGAGTGGTAGTGAAATATGCTAGCTTAAATGGACTTTGCAACATTTTTTACAGACCCTTTGTGTGTTCCCGATATATTTTTAAAATCAAATCTTGTTTGGAATTTAATGTTTCTGGTACCAAATTAACCGAGTAGGGTAGACCTTGGTTACTAAAAAAAGATACTTAAATTCTGTCCACTAGTTTTATTTTTATATGACTTTATATACCCTGGTCCAAAACTTTTTTTACCGAGTATATTTTGTTTGCATCTTTAATATCCACATTGCTTTCAAATAAAATACATCACATACTACTATACATCACATACTACTATACATCACATACTACTATACATCACATACTACTATACATCACATACTACTATACATCACATACTACTATACATCACATACTACTATACATCACATACTACTATACATCACATACTACTATACATCACATACTACTATACATCACATACTACTACACATCACATACTACTACACATCACATACTACTATACATCACATACTACTATACATCACATACTACTATACATCACATACTACTATACATCACATACTACTATACATCACATACTACTATACATCACATACTACTACACATCACATACTACTACACATCACATACTACTACACATCACATACTACTATACATCACATACTACTATACATCACATACTACTATACATCACATACTACTATACATCACATACTACTACACATCACATACTACTATACATCACATACTACTATACATCACATACTACTATACATCACATACTACTATACATCACATACTACTATACATCACATACTACTATACATCACATACTACTACACATCACATACTACTACACATCACATACTACTACACATCACATACTACTATACATCACATACTACTACACATCACATACTACTATACATCACATACTACTATACATCACATACTACTATACATCACATACTACTACACATCACATACTACTATACACCACATACTACTATACATCACATACTACTACACATCACATACTACTACACATCACATACTACTATACATCACATACTACTACACATCACATACTACTACACATCACATACTACTATACACCACATACTACTATACATCACATACTACTATACATCACATACTACTATACATCACATACTACTATACATCACATACTACTATACATCACATACTACTATACATCACATACTACTACACATCACATACTACTATACATCACATACTACTATACACCACATACTACTATACATCACATACTACTATACATCACATACTACTATACATCACATACTACTATACATCACATACTACTATACATCACATACTACTACACATCACATACTACTATACATCACATACTACTATACATCACATACTACTACACATCACATACTACTATACATCATACTACTATACATCACATACTACTATACATCACATACTACTATACATCATACTACTATACATCATACTACTATACATCACATACTACTATACATCATACTACTATACATCACATACTACTATACATCACATACTACTATACATCACATACTACTATACATCACATACTACTATACATCACATACTACTATACATCACATACTACTATACATCACATACTACTATACATCACATACTACTATACATCACATACTACTATACATCACATACTACTATACATCATACTACTATACATCACATACTACTATACATCACATACTACTATACATCATACTACTATACATCATACTACTATACATCACATACTACTATACATCATACTACTATACATCACATACTACTATACATCACATACTACTATACATCACATACTACTATACATCACATACTACTATACATCACATACTACTATACATCATACTACTATACATCACATACTACTATACATCATACTACTATACATCACATACTACTATACATCATACTACTATACATCACATACTACTATACATCACATACTACTATACATCACATACTACTATACATCACATACTACTATACATCATACTACTATACATCACATACTACTATACATCATACTACTATACATCACATACTACTATACATCACATACTACTATACATCACATACTACTACACATCACATACTACTATACATCACATACTACTATACATCACATACTACTATACATCATACTACTATACATCACATACTACTATACATCACATACTACTATACACCACATACTACTATACATCACATACTACTATACATCATACTACTATACATCACATACTACTATACATCACATACTACTATACATCACATACTACTATACATCACATACTACTATACATCACATACTACTACACATCACATACTACTATACATCACATACTACTATACATCACATACTACTATACACCACATACTACTATACATCACATACTACTATACATCACATACTACTATACATCACATACTACTATACATCATACTACTATACATCACATACTACTATACATCACATACTACTATACATCACATACTACTATACATCACATACTACTATACATCACATACTACTATACCATCACATACTACTATACATCACATACTACTATACATCATACTACTATACACCACATACTACTATACATCATACTACTATACATCACATACTACTATACATCACATACTACTATACATCACATACTACTATACCATCACATACTACTATACATCACATACTACTATACCATCACATACTACTATACACCACATACTACTATACATCACATACTACTATACATCACATACTACTATACACCACATACTGCTATACACCACATACTACTATACATCACATACTACTATACATCACATACTACTATACACCACATACTACTATACATCACATACTACTATACATCACATACTACTATACATCACATACTACTATACCATCACATACTACTATACATCACATACTACTATACATCACATACTACTATACATCACATACTACTATACATCACATACTACTATACATCACATACTACTATACATCACATACTACTATACATCACATACTACTATACTCACATACTACTATACATCACATACTACTATACAACTCATACTACTATACATCACATACTACTATACATCACATACTACTATACATCACATACTACTATACATCACTACTACTATACATCACATACTACTATACATCACATACTACTATACATCACATACTACTATACATCACATACTACT
>JAWPHD010011410.1:0-84211 GCA_037043455.1 Cyrtodaria siliqua
TGATGGCAGAAATATGCCACAATGTATTGCAATTCCAAAAAAAATATAAAAAGATCGGACAAGGAAAGTAGCATTTAAGGAGGACAGTCAACCACAAAACACAGAAACAAACACGCAAGCAGACAAACAAGAAGCAAAAGTAATAATAAAAGCAAACAACATCACAAAAACTAAAAGGGTTGAAAATAGGGCTACCGCCTTGGAATGGTCAGATACAAAGTAGGCCACTGGGGGTTTAAACCGGTTCTAGGGTGCACCAAACCTCACACTTACCCTACTGTCATCCCATTAAAACAGGACAGTGTAAATAAAGAAATTCCCGCCATGATCTAATCTAGCATCAATAGGCAATATAAGTAAAACACAAATATTCTCGTGTAAATATAATACAAAAGAAAGAATAGCCTAGAAAGCCACAATGAAGGTACTCAATGACTTGGCAGAAGCCAGAGAGAATAAACCATTAAGGTCACGACAAGTCTCCGGCATTTAAATTACGTTTTTATGGCTTAGCTGATGTCTCATAAACTGTGGCTCGTTCTAATTGTCAGTAATAAAACAAATATTACTTTCCGGTCATTAATAGTTGTTTATTTGCAGGAAAATGAACTAATGAAAGAGTAGCAGCAAAATTAGTGTCAGCACGAAAGATACTGGCACAATGTGTCTTCGTTTAGTATTTTATTAGACTACACTATTCGTTAAGAGCGCATGTTTTATATTACGTCAATCACATATTTGTTTATGGTTGGTTGTCGTCATTGGAAGCTACTTTTCCTGTTCGACTTTTACATCTACTTTTATTTATCCAAACAGAAACAATATAAGAACATGCAATGGAATAAAGCTAGGGATTAAAATTGGTTTCTATGAATTGTGGACGTATGTCTGTTTAGCACTAATTTATTACGCATGCATGAACAATAGGAGAATAACCTAAAACAACGTTTCAGTATAGTAGTAGGTAAAACAGTCCAACAGCAAATGTAGCATTCCATGAATCAGTCAACAAAACCGGATCTATGAAAGACATACAATCCCAAACTACACGAGAATACAAGTATATAATGTCCTCCTAAGAGAGGTAGTTAACACAATGTAGAACAAAAGAAGGTTTCTACACTATATTTTTACATTTTGTTCCGCAGCACAGTTATACATTATATAATCATTTCTAACATATGTTTCTTTTAAACGGACGTGACGTCGTAATGTAAGATTACGTTAACCACCAAACGACGTTAACGTGACGAAAATGAGTACGGATAAAATGTTATCTTTGACATTACAGCCATCAGGTCGTGTTGTTTTTAAGAGCTTAATCTAAACAGATTCCCTGAAAAAGTCGTTCTAATCTTTTGAACAATTGTATATTTTTTCTAAGATATAAAACCTAGCTGTATTTTCTGTATGACAATGGAAATGTTCATTAATTGGTTTCTGCTTTTAAAGCCAAATATCCCGCAGGTGTTCAGACATTCTTTCTCTCTACAATCTATAGCATAGATGACGTTTTTATCTCGGCAATCAGCCGCTTTTAATTTGTGGAAATTCTGTTGACCAGTTGTGTCCTTGATCTCACAGTGTTTTATTTTCGGACAGTATTTGCAAAATTCTCCAGATGTAAGAGCGTCCATTTTTAAGAGTTTGTTTGTTTTTCCATGCACTATCGTATCACATAAGTTGCGATCTTTACGGAAGGCCAGCAACGGGGGTTCTTCAAATATTTCTTTCATTCGGTTCGATTGATGAAGCACACCTATATATTTATGCACTATTCGATGTATATCAGGAAGAAGTTTCGAGTATGTCATCACCAAAGGAACCCTTTCCTGTTTTTCTTCTTTATTTTTGGTATCTTTAAGTAACTCGGATCTATCTATAACGTCAATTTTCTGCAACTGTGACTAGATAAGCTTGCCACTGTACCCTAATACTAAGAAGGCATATGGACTTGGGATTTGACTACGGAGAATTTGCGAAAAGGAGGAGGACTATACTGGACACAGGAATGACCTTAATATCCAGTTACGAAGAAGAGGGTACAGTGGCAAGCTTATTGAGTCACAGTTGCAGAAAATCGACGTTATAGATAGATCCGAGTTACTTAAAGAAGAAAAACAGGAAAGGGTTCCTTTAGTGATGACATACTCGAAACTGCTTCCTGATGTACATCCAACGCTACATACCTATATAGGTGTGCTTCATCAATCGAACAGAATGAACGAAATATTTGAAGAACCCCCGTTGGTGGCCTTCCGTAGAGATCGCAACTTAAACAAACAAACACTTAAAAATGGACGCTCGTACATGTAGAGAAATTTGCAAATACTGTCCGAAAATAGAACACTGTGAGATCAAGGACACAACTGGTCACCAGAACTTCCACACAGTAAAAACGGCTAATAGACGAGATAAAAACGTTCATATATGCTATAGACTGTATAACATATCAAACGATAGTGTATATAGGGGAGACAGAAGGCGAACTGATAGAAATAATGTCTGGACACTTGCGGGATATTAGGCTTATTAGGCGAGGCTTAGAAAACGAAAAATAGCGAGGCTCTGCCGAGCCATTCTTCGTTTTCGTGCCGAGCTTAATAAACTTGATAGTAAAAGGCACTGACATAATATTCTATTTATCATGTAGATTATCTATATGTTCTGTAGGAATTACTATTATTTCCTATTTCTCAGAATGGTATGCTTATCGAGGACGTCGCCATGTTGTTATTTTTTGTTTGTTTTATGACGTCAGGCAAAGTTACGTGCATGACGTCAGATAACGTTACGTACAATAAGCGCCGAGGGATTCCGCATTGATTTGCTTTATTGGCCAGTGCCTAATTAAAGCAAAATTTAATAGGTCACCCCTTTATTAGGCAGAAAAGTGCATATCTGCATGATAAAACATTTTATCCGTTTAACGTCATTTGGCGGTTAACGTAACGTTACATTACGACGTCACGTCCATTTTAAAGACACTTATGTTAGGAATGATTATATAGAGGATATTTGTAGTATTGGAGTGAATAACAGATTTTATTTCATCGAGAAGTGTGAAAACTTTATATTTTTACGAATGCGAAGCTCATTTTCAGATGAAATAAAATCTGTTATTCACGCCAATACTACAAATATCTTGTATAACTATTCACGACAAAACAACACATTTTCTTTTTATATTATGCGTTATAATCAAAGTATACTGCAGTATGCAGATTTCTTTGACATTGCCGTTCTTCAAAACTACTGAACCGATTGCAATAATCTACGACTCGTTTTCTTAGTTAAGTAATTCCAATCAAATGATATATATTTAATAGCAACTTTCTGGAAAAATGTAGTTTTTGAAAACAAAGACCAACTCACATTTTTCACTGTAAATGGCAACAATTCTGAAATACTTGACCAGTTTTGAAAACTACAGCTCATATTTTTAGTTAGACCATTTACAGTCGAATGATATATATTAAACAGTTGTTTTCTAAACAAATACAAACAATTGTTTTGTTTTATTATATACTTCCCAGTGAAATAGTGGATTGTATGGTTAGAATAAACCTTATATTCTCATTGTTTATATTTTCACAGTGAGAATATATAAAGCACTCGTGAATATATACGTTTTCTCACTTCTAGATATTCACTCCAAACCAACAAATATCCCCTATATATTGAAAAAAAAGAGAAGATTCGGCAGTGAATAAATAAAACTATATTTCACACGTAAGAAATACCGCTTTTATTTCATTGCTAAAATTCACTGCTAAGCATAAAATAAAACATGTTCATTTTCATGAACAATCTATGTCAGGTCCGATTCCGTAACATTCACTTTTGTCTAACTATACAGCAGCTAGATAGAAAAAGGACAAAACTGCAGACATTTTAATCACAGTACACTTTGTAACACTAAATTCATAAATGTGGAAGTTCCACTTTGAAAAATTGAGCAATTTCAGTACAGTATTGAAAGAGATTGCAACATTTTACATCCTAAGTTTGCTCACATGCTTGAGCAAGACGCGTATTCTATCGATAATGGAACTTTGAAGGGATAAATTTTGGTTTATTATGAATTGTTTTATTAACTTTTCTAAAGTAAAGATCTTATGTAACCAATCAGCAGCATATTTATTATACATGCATTTTTTTTCCGTTTAATTTATAAAAACATTTGTGCCGCATGGGAGATGTTACCTCATAAATGTAAACATTGTTCTAGATGTAAATACATTTAGTGCTATGGAAAAAAACGCTTCAGTATAAGATACGGTTATTGGTGTTGCATTATGCTACACTACGATTAAGGTTGTTGTATTTGGCATTAATACCATTTGGATTTACGTTTCACAATTCGATATCCGAAACAAAAAAAAGGTCAAATTACACGTATTTTCTTAACAGCTTGTAGAAACTCGAGGTCAACATTTAAGCTGTGTCTATTATTTCGTATATAAATATATAAACTTCTCATGACCAATTCAATTATCAGACTGTCAAACTGTTGACTGTGTTGCTTCCAAGGGATCACTTTTTCAGAATTCATTGATTATTATATTCAGTGAATCCATACCATGAATATATTAATAATTTGAAAATAATTTGCCCAACAGTCATATTAATGAATGAATGAATGAATGTTGTTTTACGGCACGTCGACACATAAATAGGTCATAATGTGCGCAAAAATTGATGAAAAATGAAGTATTATTTAAAAATAAGTGTAAATATATAAAGATAAACTATTAAAAAAATAAAGGATGATATGGTGTAATATAAACTATGTAATGTAAATCAACAAATATATAAGAACATATTATAATGATTTATATAGTCTGATCTCTTTTAGGAAATCTAAAACAAGACTAAAATCTACAGTATCAAATAACTCTTTCATAGTATTAACATTGTAGTACATTTGACGCATAGGATCAAAGTCTACACATTCCAATAAGATGTGTTTGACCGTTAACGGTGCAAAGCAGGGTATACATTCTGGTAATTGCTCACCTTGTAATAAATATGAACGAGTATAACGTGTATGCCCTATCCTGCACCGTCTGTAAGTAAGCAGATACTGATCATAGCAAAATAACCATCTGACCTTTATTCAGTGAAATGTATACATGAAAACATGAGCATACACAGAATCTGTTGTAATACATTCGTGAGTTTGAAACAGAAAACAGTTGTATTTATTATTTGTAAACAATGTGGGACCCACATGATTTACATGTTCTGCTGATCACGTGACATCCAATAGCGCATGTCTAACGTGAACATCTGGCCCGTTTAGCTCAGTTAGGAGCGAGCTCGGCTATTGCGATGTTTGAATAGTACTACCCGTGAGTGTAAGTTAAGTGTAGTGAGTTCAACCCCGCGTGTTTATAAGCTTAAAGTTACGGACAATTAACAGTTATTTTAATTTAGATTTCCTGGTTTCTGAAAGTGATTTTTTCCTACTCATTTCTCTCCCGACACCCCACACGCACATATACCCACCATCGTCCACATGCCAAATTTGTTTACTCCACTACCGCCTTATTTTTATAATTTCAAGAGCTAACCAATCTTCAGTCATGCAGACGATCGAGCACCGTTATTGCTTCAAACAGTCACAACACATTACAGGATTGACAGATAAACAAACACATTACAGGACTGACAGATAAACTCCAACGTCTCGGAAAATCACACTCTCCCACATGTTTCAAGTGGTAGGACAAAATCCTCTTCACTGTTCAATGACAGGGATGTCGTCCTGGACAAATATTGCTTTTAACCACCAGATTAAAGCTGAAGTCGTTTTAACCGAAAGGCTCTCGCTTGTCTCTATCCACGACTAATGCTATAAACGCTTTTTCCGAACAAGTATTCCATGAAGTCATATTTACAAGAGTGAAATATCCAGGAGTGAAATATCCAAGAGTGAAATATCAGTTTAGCGATGCAAATTGTGATTCAATTTACTAAACATAAAAGATTGGCAAGGATGAGGGATATCCTAATTTCTTCATGAAGTTGCATAACATGTACGCGCTGTGCACACGAATGTACTTGGAAATGTTGGTTGTGCAGAGTTCCAATTGCTGTTTACAGTATTTAAATTACGTATTCTGGTATGTTATTGAGTAATTTCTTGGTGGCTGGTTATGCTTATTTTTTATGGCCCCGCAAAATTTTCGGGGACATAAAGTAATCGCACCGTCCGTCTGTCCGTCCATCCGCCCGTCCGTCCGGATTCTGTCTGTCTGTCTGTCTGTCTGTCTGTATGTCCGTCATTTCGCTTTTCGTGTCCGGACAGTACCTTCAAAACCCCTGCATGGATTTTTGATTAACTTGGCACAAGTGATCACCATAACAAGTGTCGCGCGCAAAACCCAGGTCTGTATCTCAAAGGTCAAGGTCACAGTTGAAATTCATAGATCAAAAACAGGTACGCAATTTCGTGTCCGGACCGTAAGGTCACAACCACTGCGGGGATTTTTAAATAACTTGGCACAACTGATCATCATGACAAGACGATGTGTCGCACGCAAAACCCAGGTTTTCAAGGTCAAGGTCACACATATAGGTCAAAAGACAAATCGTATCCGGTCAATAACTTTTGCATGCCTGGACGGATTTTCAAATAACTAGGCACAAGTGCTCACCACAACCAAACGACCTGTCGTGCACAAAATCCAGGTCCATGGCTCCAAGGTCAAGGTCATACTTAGAGGTCAAAGGACACTTCGGGGATTTTATCACTTACAGTGATATTTCTTGTTTTATATTTGTATTAACATTATCATCTCGGTGTTTTACTTAATATATCGCCTATAATATTCGGCGTAGCTTGCAGCTTAGATAACATCATCTGACGGGGATTTCTTGATTTCCACTAGACTAAGAGTGAGGTTTGGTGAAGCATTGAAAGTAGATATAATCATCGAACAGGAAAAGCAGCATTCAAAGACGACAGTCAACCACGAGCACACAAAAGAAACAAAGAACAACTATATATTAAGATGAATAAAAGACAAGATAATACATCACACACACAAGGGTTGACACTAGGGCGACCGTCTGGAAACGGTTGGTGGCAAAAAAGACTGATGGGTATTTACGCCATGTTCTAGGGTACACAAAACCTCACTCTTATCCTATTGTCAATCCAATAAACGGGGAAATTTAAATAAAGATATTCCCGCCAGGTTATTATCTCTGACAATCAAGGCAGTGTTACTAGGCAATATAAGGAAAACACATAAATGATCATGTATATATAATAAAAAATCCTAGAAAGCCACAAAGTAAGTATACAATTACTTGGCAGAAGACAGAGCAAAAAACCCTTAAGGGTACGACTATACGCGATTAACCATTAACCCGCTAAACAGACTTTAATAGCCTTTGCATCCATTGTAAACCCAGATCAGCCTGCGAGTGACTCGCAGACTGATCAGGGTTTACAATGTCCGCTGATTAGTCACTTTCTCCAAAACTCCCCTTTGTCACATTATTGGAATGGTCTTCATTCACGGAAAGAACAGTCCATTGTATATATTTAGCGGCTTACGGGTTAATCAACATAGGGCTTTCGCCCTAGGACCGTTCAAGGTGTTATGTTACAAACTTCACATCTAATGAAAAATGTGCGTCATTTAGATTTACTGCATCGCTCTTCTTCCTGTTTGACCTTTGTATCTACATTTAGCTTATATATTACCTTTTCGTACATTGATCTTTAAAAATAAAGGTTGTTCATGTTAGGTAAAATAATATATACTCACTGTCAATGAAAACACACCACAAAACAGATCGTTTTAAAAGTTAGAATTTGAATATAGATATAAAAATCAAAAAGGAAAAGTAGCAAGGACGACAGTCAACCACAAACACACACAGAAACAAAGAACAACTATATATAAAAATGAATAAAAGGCTAGAAACCTTTTGTACAAAATATGATATAATCCATATAGCAAGTAGACATTTAAAATTTGTTTACGTGCATATTTGGATTTGGAGCATTCCACATTGGTGTTATGGAATGCACGTGTTATTCAGTTACATCGCACAAAAAAAGAATTCTCAAAAGTATTCATTTCATAATACCATCAGACGTCATACAATAAAAAACCCAGTAAAACCAATTGGAATTTATTCCGCGACAGATTAATTCAGCTTGAAATTAAGTGGGACCGTTTCCTTTCAATGATTATCCATAGAAACATGTTAAATGACATGTTAAATAACTGCGTAACTGCTTGTCATAAACACCTATCAAGAAACATGTAAGACAAAAGAGGGCTTGTGGATGCTCTTCTTGCTAAAGATAAGGTTTATGTGTAAGGGACCATAACTCTTTCAAATATCATTCAACAAATTCGTTGAAATCCAGCCAGAGGTTTAGGAAAACTAGTCTTACAACGTTAGTGTATTAAAACCTTAATTCCATAAAGCGATGGGAAAGCTTATTCGCATACTTTACAACTTGAATTCCTAGAGAACACGTCTGAAAAATTTGAATGGTATAAGCACATATTTTGTAATGTTCAAAGGTCACCATTTCACTTGCTGAAATAACGTTTTAGTAAACCAGTCTACTTAAAATGTAGCATGTAATCATTACGGATTTTATAACGGCTATTTCGACAATAAATTTTACTGAAAAAATGCGATAACCTGTTTAAAATAACCTATTTAATGTTTTAATATTATAATATGCAAACTTTTAAAGCCGAAATTAAGGTTTTATTTCATTTCCCAGCCAACCCGGTTTTCGCTTCTTGCAGAAGGGGTTGGATGGGGTATGAAAGTTAATATTCGGACTCCGTAATGGGCTTTCATTTGTACTTTTCCACGTACTTCAAAATGTCATCTTACATTACTGAAACATCGTGGCATCAACAGCTATGTACTTTAGTTTTAATGATTCTTCATTTCTGGAGTGTTCGTGGCATTTTCAAAAAATGTACGTGTTTAGTCCCTAAGGCTGTATTTAGAGCGAACGAAAAACTTTTTCAGAAGGTGAATGTACGTAAAAAATCCTGACTCAAAGTGTAAGTACGTCGTAACAACCTGTTATTTTGACCATTACTTGTATTAGGTGTCAAATAGTGTACTAATGGTGTCGTGAGTTTGAAATATAAAGCATGTAACTTTAACATTATTGTCTTTATTCATGCAATAACATCATACTTTAACGATACACCAACGATAATGCAATAACACAAAATGTACTTTATATAAAAAAATAATTAAATCATCTCCAACACTTTCTGGCTGTCTATGTATGTATTGATCTGACTACTGTAACGTCGTGTCATGATCTATTTATGAGTTCTTACAAAAGTACTTCTCGTAGTGATAGGCCAAAAAACATACATTAGTGGATAATATTTCCATATAGATGTAAAATGCTCGTCTCCCCGTAAGGACACATTTATATGTGAACTCAACATAGATTTATGTGTGAACTCAGCACCAAAATTGATTTGCACTGAACCTCAAAACATGTTTAAAGAAAAACTTTTATTTAACCATGATGTACAACACACAACTTACTTGTTTCACTCTCCTTCACTGTGTGTGCATGTTTGTGCGTGTAGGTGTGTATAATTCAATCCACAACCGATTGTATTAGTTCATGAATTTTGATTTTGGTAAAATGTTTCCAAGCACTAGGACTGTATTATGTTGCATGCATATAGCTCCATTGTCAGTAGGTCTGTAATATTACCAAGGCAATACGACGTATTTGTAACAGAGAGATAATGGCTTTTTTCGCACGGCGGTGTCCCCTATTGTCAACTATTTTATCTTTTTGGTGTTGCATTCATTGTAGTTTTTGTGTGTTTTGTATTCAAAGTAGATATAAAAGCTGAGCAAACAGGGTAGTATTCACTGAAAACAGTCAACCAAAAACACGCATAGAAAGCAGTTGTTTAGTCCTTTGTCCTTGAAAATAGTTGTTTAGTCCTATGTCCTCTTAAGAATATCGCGCCTCAAGGCTACTATCAGACAGATTGATGCCTCAGTCATCACCAGTTTCACCGGATAAGTATATGGGATGCATACTGTTCTAATTAAACTTAGTGAAATAATAGATTTATGGAAATATATATATTAAAATATTTAATAATGTTATTGTGTTTGTTCATTGCATTAATTTTTAATTACAGTTTAAGAGTAGAATAAATTATTTAAGCATGCAGTATAAAATTATGTTTGTTTATTCTCGCATATTAAACAAACAACAGTAAAACAGAAACGTAGAAGCAAAGAAACAAACGCAAAAGGACTGACAATAGGGGTACCGCATTGAAACGGTCAGTGGAAAAAAGGCCGCTGGGGGTTTAAACCATGTTCTTGAGTGCACCAAACCTCACTCTTACCGGTGTGTCGTCCCAATAAAACGTGACAGTGTAAATAAAAAAATACGCTTCATGATATATTCTATAAAAACTAGGCAGCATTCCTGATTTCACGTTATTCCAGCAAGATAACGTCAGTTGTAACTCTAGCTAAATGTGGCGTGGCGTTATCTTGTTGAAGTAATGTAACGTCGGGGTGATTTCTATGGTGGCATATTTCTGCCACGAGATAGCTAGATCATGTATCATGTATTCTTCGCGATAATGTTACATTTTCTCTTTAATTTTCAACAATTTTATCCAACTAAACTTGCTGCGATACTGCCCAATTCTGTCATCACGTTAGCACAATAGTTAACGCGATATGAATTATCTTAAATATTTGAATTTCGTAATAAATTTGACTAATTATCATGAAAATTCACGTAACTAGCTAGTTAATCTTTGTTTTCTTAATATTTTTAAAAGCTATCGCGAAAATTCACGTCTCGCGGACGTTTAGATAAGTATATATTAATAGACTGTTTATAAATAACCTGATCGGGGTAAAACACTTTTTTGTTATACAATGTTTTATTTCATCATCCATTTGATACATTATACAAGCACATTAGCATATGGTATATAATAAATACTATTTAAACTACAGTTTAAATTTATGATGAAATAATTTTCTTGTTTACAGACGAAGGTTATTGAAAAGAGAGTTACCTCCGAGTTTTTGAAAGTATAGAAGAGTATATTTTAGTATGCAGTTGGTAATAGAATTATGTAAGGTTTGAAAGAATAATATGGAGACTACAAAGAAGAGAAGAGAATTCGGACAGAAAAGAAAGTTGCTTTGCTTCCCCTTTTGTTGTTTTCGGTTATGTATTATATCGTACTTTAATTAATACCAGTTTATTTATTGGAAGTTTCGCCATTTATTATCATGGCTGTCTAATTTGTCGTGGTTCATCGCTATTTGCTTTTCTATTTCTATTTGTCTTAATAAATATTTCTTGAATTTGTTTGATTCGGGCACGGATTTTAAACATTTGTTAATGAATATAAAATATTTCGCACTTAAAATAATGAAATTCTTCATATCTATAGCATGTTCTTGTCTTTGAATTCCGAAACAGACGGTTCTTAGATTGAAATCGATGTTTACGTCTAACGTATTTAACAATATGTGCAGCTCCTTCCAAATTGTTGAATATGCATACATTCCCAGAAAAGATGATTTAAGCTTTCTATGTTCATACTGCACCATTCGCATAGACTTGAGTGAACGATTTTGTATCTGAACAATTCATTAAATATTTGTATTGAAAGTTCCTTAATTTTATATTTATTGTCGATTGTATTGGTGTTCTTTCCATTCTATATCTGTAAACATTTTTCCCCATTTTTTTTGTGATTTTATTTCCATGTCAGTTTCTGTATCATTTTGTATCTGGACATTGTATAAGAATTTATTTGATTGTTTAGTATTAAGAAACTTTTATTTCTTTCTGCATTAATATCTTCATGTTTTATCTTTTCTTTCCATTCTTTAGTTATACTTGCTATTATCGAGGAGTATTTTAAAAAGTCTTTGTTTGGTATTTGATATAATTCTCTTATTTCCTGAAATGTATAAAACTCTTTTTTTCTATAGTCAAAAATTTGTTCTAATAGTTTAATTCCTCTTTCTAACCAATCATTGTAGAAGATAGTATGCCCACCTGCTTTGATATTCGAATTATTCCATATTATTTCTTGACTAATATTTCCGTTACATTTATTTTCTTTTATTTCATTCCCTGCTAATATAATATCTCTATAAAAGTTGTCTTTTGGAAATAATTTAAGAATACATGCTTTATTTAAATTGCAATCTAATAAGAGCTGTCCTCCGACTTTGTTTAATTCTTTTGTGTAAAATATTTTCCATTTGCCGTTATTTTTATTATCTAGTATTCGTTTTATCCAATTTGCTTTTAATGCATTATGAAATATATTTATGTCAATCATTTTTATTCCTCCATTTTCATAATCCTGAATAATTGTTCCTTTTTATTTTATCTCGTTTATTATCCCATAAAAATGAGAACATTAGGTCATTAATTTGTTTGATCTTTTCTTTTGGAGGGTTAGGCAGAACCGTTAAAGGATATATAATTTTTGGGAATGCAAAACTTTTTATGACAGTAATTGTTCCTAGTAGCGTAAGTTTTCTGTGCTGCCAGCTTTTCAAACAATTTTTGAATTCTTCTACCTTCGGATCTAAATTTAAGGCAATTATATTGCTTCTATTTGTATGAAAGTACATTCCTAGTGCTTTTGCCTGATCAGAACACCAATGGAATTTATTTTTTGGACAATATTTAAAATCCGAGTTTTTCAGTGAGCCTGCGTTTAACGCTGTACATTTGGAGTCATTTAATTTGAGTCCTGTTATACTTGTAAAATTATTTATAACATCCATTAAGGTTTCAAAAGATTTCCTTGTTCCATCTGTGAGAAACGATGCATCATCTGCGAATAAAGTTTGTTTAATTTCTTGCTTGATCATTTATAACTATTCCGTTAATATTTTTGTTATCTGTTATTTCATAAGATAGAAGCTCAATACAAATAATGAATACAAAAGGGGACAAGGGGCATCCTTGGCGAACACCTCGTTCTACTGGAAAAAAAGTCAGAAATAAATCCGTTATTATTAATACAACTTTTAGCATCTGTATAAAACATTTTTACCCAATTTATCAGAGAGTCACCGAAATAAATATGTTTCAAGCATTTAAGAATAAACTCTTGGTTCAAACTGTCGAACGCTTTTTCGAAATATGAGAAAAATAACAATGCCGGTTGATTGTAGTCTTCAACATGGTCTAATACTTCAAATAATAACCTTATATTCTCACCTATGTATCTACCTTTTATAAAACCAGTTTGTGAACTGTCTATTAATGATGGTAAAACCATTTTTATTCTGTTTGCCATGGATTTTGTTGCTATCTTATAATCGACATTTAAGAGACTGATTGGACGCCAATTTTCTATATAAGCCGTATCTTTCCCTGGTTTAGGTAGAAGAGTTATAATGCTTTGTTTTTGCAATTCTGTCATGTTATTAATTTGCAGAGAGTAATTAAGTGATTTTAAGAGATATAATTAGATGTCGTTCCAAAATATTTTATAAAACTCGGTTGTGATGCCATCCGATCCTGGACTTCTATTATTACTCATTTGTTTAAGAGCTATAGCACTTTCATATTCAGTTAGTAGCCCATTACATTTAATCTTATCTGTTTCATTCAGAGTGTTCATTGATTTATTATAAAAGTCGTACTTAGAGGATGTTGTTTCTCTTTTTTTGTAAAGATTACCATAGAAATCGGTTTGTCGGGTTTTCTGGTCGTACCCTAGATTGGTCTTCTCTTTAGCTACAACTACTATGGTTGTTCAGTACGATTCTGGATACATCCTGAGATGTTTATTATTTTGTATGTATATCTTTAGTTGGTTTCTCTGGATGTTGACTTTATTGTTAGAGATTTCCTTTTGATGGGATTTAGTTTTGTTTACACTGTCTTGTCTATTTGGGCGCTGAAAACAAGATAATAGCGAGGATTGTGCGCATATAAAATCGATTCAAGCTAACCAGTAGGTCTTATTGCCTACTGACCGTTCCAAGTCGGTAACCCTGTCTTCACCGCCCTTTCTGTTGTTTTTTGTCTCTTTCATTGTAGTTTCAAGTCCTTGTATGCAGTACAGTGCGGACCTACGATGCCATTGCGTTCGGACGCTGTGGTTTCTATAGGACCCTATATATCATTGTGCGTCTCGTATTTCCTTTTGATTCATAATTAGTTTATTATTTACGATTAATTTTGATACTGATTTTTTCTCTGCCTTCTTTTTTCCTAAATTTGAAACGTATTTTGTATTTTTTCACTTTGTTTTATAATTTGTGCTTTTGAACGTATTATTATTCCTTTTACTTTTGTATCTATCAGTTCATTCATTTCTTGTTTTTTATTCTCTAATTCGATTTTTGTATTTTCTATATCATTATCATTTAGTACTATTTGAAGTTTATGTTCTATGTTCTGTATATCTATTATCAATATACTCTCTTTTTCGCGATCTAATTTTTTTTTGGCTGTAGCATATCTTATTGTTTCGTTTCTAATTGTGCCTTTAAGTATTTCCCATAAAGTGTTCGGGTTTGAATCTTTGTTTATTTCTGCAATTTGTTGAATATTATTTCTTGTGACACTTTGGTATTCAGTATTTAATAAAAGACTGTTATTTATTTTAAAGTATCCAGGTCCTTTAATTATTTTTACAAAGTCAAAGCGTATGATAGTAATGGAGTGATACGATTTATAACCAGGTTTTATAACACTTTTATTTGAATAATTTACCAGATTATCAGATATTAGAAAGAAGTCCAACCTACTAAATATTAGTGGTTTAGTATTTGAATGCCATGTATATTGAAGTTTTTTTGGGTTAAAAAGTCTCCAAATATCTACAAGATTGTTTGTATTTAGTATTGAGTTAATATTTTCTCTACAGTTTTTATGCGTGTCTTGTCTGCCATTTTTTTTATCCAGTGTTATGTCTAAAACTGTATTGAAATCGCCGCCAAGTATAAAGGAATTTTCGTCGTTTTGTAAAATAAAGTATTCTAATTTTTCAAAGAAGGATGCTTCGTCTACGTTCGGGCCGTATATGTTTATTAATGTTAATTCTTTGTCGTCAACACTTATTTTCAAAGCTTGAATTCTACCACTAACTATGTCCGTATATTTTATAAGGTTGAATCGAAATGTTGGATTTATTAATATACAGATGCCTTCTTTATTTGTATTATTACCACTAAAATATGCTTCCCCTCCCCATTCCTTCTTCCAGATAGCTTCATCTTCCTTAGTTAAATGTGTCTCTTGTAAAAAATAGATCGCATATGATTGTGATTTAAGCCAACTAAACATTTGATCTCGCTTGCTTTTACTTCCTAGCCCTCTCACATTAAACGAACATATAGTTGTATCCATTACTATATTTGTATATGTTTTCGAACTTAAAGGGAAAGCAAAGGGAAGAGTACATGGAGGATGAAAGTGGAAACGTCATCAAACACATTTCGATGTTACATACAAATAATAAGCAAGAAAAGACGCCGCCCTATCGACGTAAATCATTCCTGTTCCGTTAAAAGGCCTCTATTATGTACCAATTATTAATATAGATATATATACACTCGCACACCAAACAGTTGGTATGATTTTTTTTTCACTCTCGAACAGCATGAGCACCCTTAAGAATTATTATAAACATTAAATAACAATGAGTAATCTGTTGCGAAGGTATTCATACACACCAAAAAACAACAACGTAGTATGACTTCTTTCTCACACAGCATATAAAACACAAATACACAAAAAGACAAAACAACGGACACGTGAACAATATGCATACTACTTAACTATAACGGAAATACTCTTGAATAGACTCTATGTATATATTTTATAGAAACATCCTTGTTAACCACAGTCATATACATTAAACAATGATTCTACTATTACGAGTGTACTCGTGGGTGTATTCTATGTACATATCGTTACAGAAGAACACTACATACTTTTATCTTTACTACGTGTTTAACGTAACAACAATATTCATGTAGACCAAAAAAGTGAAAAAAGTGAAAAAACATGAAAAACATATAGCCAGCACCATCATTTATTAAAAAAAAAAAAAAAAAGATTTGAGGATTATTTTTGGTTCATTAGGATTGGTTTGTAAATATTTATTTGATTTTTTAAATCGGAAACCTGATTTATGACATTTAACTTGTCCCTTACTTTGAAAATCGTGATACATCGATCGTTTCACATGCGCTCACCATATGGCCGTATTTGTGCACCACATATTGGCCAACACTGTATATCAAAAATGACAATGGAAGATAATATCATTGACAGGTAGCAAGCGTGTTTGGTTTTTTTAATACCGCTGTCCATGGTGTTACATTGTTCATTGTATATATAATGAATCACTATGCGCTTATATAATGTACATTGCACCTTTTGAGTATACATGTATTAAAGTGACCCATACTGTTGGTCTCGTTATACTCTACAATTTCCCTTTATTTTCGGATGGAAAGATGACAGGCGCACTTACTGTAAAATATCCGGTATCAATTCGCTATTAGTCTTACAATTGAAGTCTTACAATTGAACAATTTCGCTCACGCCTTTCGACTTGTGAAACCATTGTTCAAAATTGAGCTTTTCTAACGTTATATATTAATTTTATTCTCTACAATTTATCGTTATCGACACTCTAAATGTTTTATAAACCTATCCACCCTTGACTAGCCGTACAATGAAACCAAACTAGAATAAATTATAGTGTTAATATTACTATTGTATATGTTAAAGCTTGAACTAGAACCAATCCGATATACTTATATTATTTAGCAATAGACTATTGAACTATTCCCTTTAGATCGACCTTTTTCTCGAAAAAAGAAAGTTGAAAAAGGAAGGTATAGGGAACGATTTTCACTTTAAATGGATTCTTGGCAAAACTAGATTGTTTTTACTAAAAATCGCAGATCGAGATGTTAATTTTATTTATCGATTATCTTAAATATTTGAAATTCGTAATAAAGTTGACTAATTATCATGAAAATGCACGTTACTAGCTAGTTAATTTTTGTTTTCTTAATATTTTTAATAGCTATCGCGAAAATTCACGTCTCGCGGACATTTAGATAAGTATCTATTAATAGACTGTTTATAAATAACCTGATCGGGGGTAAAACACTTACCATCAAGGTCAAGGTCACATTTACACGTCAAAAGTTATTGCTATAAGTTGGTGTCCGGGCTACAGATTCTTAATCTATCATTGGATTCTAATAATGTTTACACCATGAGACAATTTGTCGCAACCAATAAAAAGATACCTACCAAGGTCACACATACATTTTGAACGTTTTTGCTTTAATTAACTTTAACCTTCAGGCCCAAACCGCTTCAGAACATTGCCTTTTTACTTTTGACTTACTCTTATGCTAATGAGTTTGTTGTAATACATTATGTATATTTGTAATGCGTAATAATTTTACATCTATGTGTATGACAAAAGTAAGTGGAATAATAAATGGTGAACATTATATACGTTGCTGCGCGGTACGGTACGGTACAGAAAATGTTTTGTAATGTTATAACCATAGAATCATTGTTTATATATATTATAACATCATATATTTATTTTCAGATTGTTATCATAAATTATATAAATAATATCATACATATCATTGATCACTTTCATAGACACTACTAGCCATTATAATCTCCATGCCAGAGCACCTACCATTTCCGATAGTATTCTGTACGGTACGACTTTTACCCCCAACCGGATACGGGTATCGAACTATTCGTGATAAGAAATTATCATGGTGCCAGAAGTGGGCATTATCGTGGCATTTAACATCTTAAGTTAATGACATTTAGATAATTTTATCTAACATTTTGTATAAGATTTTCGTGAAAATTCATTATTATCTCGAAAGATTCATGATACTTTCTCGAAATAATCGTGATAATTATCTAGGTATCTAGTGGCAGAAAAATGCCACCATAGATTTCCTATGAACGGTACAACACGAAAAGATCTGAACGAAAGATAAAATCGTATGATGTCCTTATCCAGTGGTTGAATACGGTAATGATAAGACAGCGGTTAATTTGAAATTTAAAATATATCAATTGATAAAACTAATGCATGAAGTGACAAAAGGAAAGAAAACAATAATGATAACAATTTCAGAAACAAAACGAATTATTCGATATGCATTAGAGAAGGCAGAAACGACAAAAAAACGTTCGATAAACGTATCGGTAAGATTAAAGAAAAGAAGAGAAAGGTAGTCAACAAAAAACGAAAACAACAAAAACGGAATCGCAGGACGACATAGTCGTTTGAATTTGGGCGTTTAAGAACACACGAATGGAACAAGCCTGATTTGTCTACAGCTCCCTATATGACATAAAAACCGTTCACTAGACAATATGAATTTCCGGACAAAAGTTCCTGTAATAGGATAGCACGTGAATAATCGTAGAATGGGCATTGGAAAATAAAATGGTGAGTACTTTCGATTCTTTCATATCTACAAAGAGGATATTCGACAATGTTTTTATTGAATAAGTGTTTGTTCAAAGACCTACGATTTGTTCGTAAGCGTACATGGTGTATCTATTTGTATCTTCTGTTTCTGTTTCCCGTGCAATAACATTTTTTTCGCGATTGAGGTGGTCATAACAGGTAATAATAGAGCTGAAGTTACGTGCATTAGCTGGAGAGATTGTTCTCTTCTAGAATATCAGAATGTAAGAGAAATATGTGGAATATAAATGTGTACCAGATTTTTGGATTTTATTAAGGTCTAGTTTTTCATGATTGTTACATTTGTCTATGTGCTATAAGAAAATGTGCACTGAGTAACATTTGATATAACCCTATTTTAATACAAATTAAGAGTTATTGCCCTATGAATGTCAGGAGTATATTTGAAAATGATTTATGTGACTGGAATGAACTTCTGAAATCTATCCTTCCTGTTTATGCGTCTACAGAAGTACCTTGCGGCAAGGATTATGGCGCACTAAGTCGCACATACATATACACTACGTAATTGCATTCGGAAATAAAACGCCCCAAAATATTGAATGTTGTTTAACGGCTCATAAACACAGTATATGTTATTTAGAGCCGCCCCAGAGAGAGGGGAAGGATGCTTAGGAATCCGGGTACCGTACCCTTCCCTTTTTATCGAATAGATTCATATGGTTCCTTAACGTGCTCGGAGGAAAGACCGATATACGGGACCGCCCGGTTTACGTCCCCATCCGACGGACGAGGCTAAGGGAAAGTGTCTTGCCCTAGAATACACCGACGAAACTCGGTGGTACCACGGAGGGTTGAACCCCGGGCCTCCGGTTACAAATCCGCAGCGCTACCGACTGCGCCACGCCAGCCCTCACAAATATAGTACACATTCCAAAAATAGTATACGTTGAAAATGTACTGTGTACTTTTTGTGAAGTAACATTGAAAAAATAACCGCATAGATAGTTTAAATGAAAAGCAATATTTCGGTTGTCTCTTTGGCTTAATAGTTTATATGGATTGTCAATCTGTAGGTCTCGAGTTCGAGTCTCGTGTTGAGCGAACAATGTTTCAATGATTAGGACAGTGATTTTTGTTTTTCCTATATCGATGTTGCTGCAGTGAACGGCGGATTAAAAACGATGCCCTGGTATAGGTTTCTGTCCTTCTATACGAGTTTACGGCCATGTTTCACAAGCTTGAAATTGATAGTAAACACAGAGTAAAATCCGTCTCATTAGCATTAGGTACACGCCCACTAGCCATATATAGAGCTATAGTATCTTTATTTAAAACGATCGATAAGAGTTAGTGGCGTCAGTGCAAATAATAAATAAATTTGCAAAGGCTTTTGTTTTTATATTCATATACATGTTCATATATGTATATATATGAATACTTATATTGCCTATTAATGCTGCTTTGTTTGTAAGAGAATATTACCTGGCAGGGATTTCTTTATTTACACTGTCCTGTTGTATTGGTGTGATAATAGAGTAAGAATGAGGTTTGGAGCACCCTGGAACCTGGTTTATACCCCTAGCGACCTTTTTGCCAGTGACCGTACTATTGTCAATCCGTTTGTGTTTATGTATTTGTGTGTTTGCATGCCTTGCCTCTTATTAAAAATGTAATTGTTGTTTGCTTTAAGGCGTATTTCTGGTCAACTGTGTTCTGTGAAAACGACATTTCCTATTCGACTTTTTTACCTACTTGTACAGAATTATTGGACAGAAGATCACAGCAACTGTCAAGCAACTACTTATTGATTTCAGGTTTTGTCAAGTTAGTTTATTTCATAATTGTTTTATCATTAAACCATTGGCAAGAACTTTCAGAATTCAAACACATTTTTTGAAATAATAACGCACAGGCACAAACAACATGTTTTAACTTAAATCTCAATCTCGAAGTTATTTTTCTGCTATTTATTTGACCATCTGTCTACGTAAGATGAACATTATTCTGCATCAACTGCTTTAGATTTGAATTGATCGAGAGTAGTTTATATGGTCATGATAACTGGTATATCTGTTTAATCAAAAGAAAGTTCTGCCCAATAAATGTTAGAATGCAATATATTAATCGACGCAACGCAAACATAAGTTCTATTTATCCTAAAACAACATTTTACAGACACCGTGTAATTGATGTGACAGATTCGATATCATAAATGCTCCAGGATATTGGTATGTAAACGAACCGTGATAAAAAAAAACGCTGTCTGGACAAATAAATTTACCATTTATAATGTAGATGCTATATCATTGTTCGACCTTTGTTTCAGTACATACTTCTAACTCGCTAAGCAAGACTATATGAGACTTTGCGTCCATTGTAAACCCAGATCAGAGTAACTCACAGGTTGATAAGGGTTTTGTGGTTGACTGTCCTCCTTGATGCTACTTTCCCTGTCCGATCTTTTTTTATTTTTTCATACTGCACAATAGTGTTGTTTGTGCCGTGTGGTGACCGTAAAAAGTCTCCCCGTACATCCAATCAATATTGTTATTTTTACATCCTACAGGGATTGTATGACATTCATTGATCCAGTTTTTCCTTAAACACGTGTGTTTCATATGTTACGTTTGCCTTCTTGTTTGTATGTTTGCATGTTTGTTTCTGTGTTTTGTGGTTGACTGTCCTCCTTGAATGCTACTTGCCCTATCCGATCTATTTATATTTCTTCATACTGCACAATAATGTTGATTATGCCGTGTGGTGACCGTAAAAAGTCTCCCGTACATTCAATCAATATTGTTATTTTTACATCCTACTGGGATTGTATGACATTCATTGATCCAGTTTTTCCTTAAACACGTGTGTTTCATATGTTACGTTTGCCTTCTTGTTTGTATGTTTGCGTGTTTGTTTCTGTGTTTTGTGGTTGACTGTCCTCCTTGAATGCTACTTGCCCTATCCGATCTATTTATATTTCTTCATACTGCACAATAATGTTGATTATGCCGTGTGGTGACCGTAAAAAGTCTCCCGTACATCC
Source organism: Cyrtodaria siliqua (assembly GCA_037043455.1). NCBI lineage: Eukaryota > Metazoa > Mollusca > Bivalvia > Adapedonta > Hiatellidae > Cyrtodaria > Cyrtodaria siliqua. The sequence goes on from JAWPHD010011410.1 coordinate 21,535, forward strand.
AATCAATATTCAATTTGTTATTTTTACATCCTACAGGGATTGTATGACATTCATTGATCCAGTTTTCCATTAAACACGTGTGTTTCATATGTTAGGTTTGCCTTCTTGTTTGTCCGTTTGCGTGTTTGTTTCTGTGTTTTGTGGTTGACTGTCCTCCTTGAATGCTACTTTCCCTGTCTAATCTTATATATTTCTTTACAATGCCCCTGCTTCTGATCAGTCGTTTTCCCCAAAACACCCCTTTGTCACATAATTGAATGGTATTAATTCAAAGAAAGAACAGTCCATAACATACATGTAGCGGGTTAAGGGTTAAAGTTACTCGACACTTTTGTGTGAAATCTCTAACATGTGCTTCTAATGAACGGTATTTGTTTGCTATTCCAAACTGACTGACCTCTTATCCAAAACATCTTCTGTATTTCTGTCTGTTTGTTTAATTATTCTAATTTTATTTATTTATTATAAAAGATTGATACTTTTAATATGGTTTTACATTTTGACTTTAAGCGAATTTTAGAAAAATCGTTGTTAAATGCTCAATTGAAAACTCATGTTTACCGACTTTCTGAAGGACGTAATAACACGTTCTAACTTACTATGAAGGAAATACGATTTTGATATCGGTAAACATTTATAGATCAATGTGTGTTAATATTCAATAGAAAGATCATTTAAATCAAACAATATTACTATTGACATTTAGATTTATACTATTGAAATAAGTTAGCATTGCTTTTTATGTGTATTGATCGTGTCCAATTTCAGATTACTTTTGTCTTGAGAATCTCCGACTGCTATGCCGACACTAAGATATAATAGTTTAAGAATGTCATATTTTCTTCCATGGAATAGCTTTTGATTCATGATTAAGCCGGCTGTAGATGATACATCTTGGTGAGTGAGATATGCTCGTATTGTTGCCGTTTGTAACTAGTTTAACATCTTCGCAACAAACGGCAACAATACGAGTTTGTTATTAGTTTAACATCTTCGGTCAAACACATATTATTGGAATGTGTAGACTTTGATCCTATGCGTCAAAGGTACTACAATGTTAATACTATGAAAGAGTTATTTGATACTGTAGATTTTAGTCTTGTTTTAGATTTCCTCAAAGAGATCAGACTATATAAATCATTGTAATGTGTTCTTATATATATTTACTTGTTTATATACCCGTTGACGGGCATTTGTTGATTTAAATACATAGTTTATATTACACCTTATCATCCCTTATTTTTTAATAATTTTATCTTTATATATTTACATTAATTTTTAATTCTTCATTTTTCATCCTTTTTTTGCGCACAATATGACCTATTTATGTGTCGACGTGCCGTAAAACACCATTCATTCATTCATTAACATCTTCGCGTGACCTTATTTGGTATCATGCTGTAGATCGTGTATTTTGCATAATGTGTTTCGTTGTCGTTTGAAGTGCAGATCTTTCTTATGCTGGTGACGGCTCGTAAATTGTCGCCCTGACTACAAATCTACTACTTACTGGACCTTTGATATCATCAGTCCGATTCTTTGGCTTTAAAGTAGAATATCGCTTCAGCCGGTGCTAGGACGCGTGAGAGGTGTTGCACTCTACATTACCTCTCATGAACAGACTCTATAAACCGAGTCTTCTACTTTTATCTTGTTTGTATTTGTTGCTTCCAAGGAATCCCCTTTTCAGTATTTTAGTTCTAACACCTACAAACATGAGCGTACAATTAGCAAACCAGTAATGTAGAACGCATATTAAATTTATTTAGTGACAATAGCAATATCAAATGTATTTAGTGACAATAGTGAAGAGAGGATCTTACATGAGTGCCTGTTTAATATTTAATTTATTAAACGAGTTGGATAACAGTTTATGATGCGAGGCTGTGCCGAATATCATATCAATTTTATTCAACGAGTTTATCGATGCAGTGAATTTTATCTGAATCAATATCGTTGTGAAACAATATCGTTGTGGAACAATCCTATGCGTAAGATTATAGGAAAACACTTTATTAATAAATATCTCTCTTTGTAAGACAACTCGACGTACTCGTGAACATGTAGTTTACAATGAAATCAAATTAAATTAATACAAGGGTATGGATGCATTGCAATTGATCTAAACCTTTGTTTTACCGTTCTAATTCACAATATAATAAAAAGCTGTTCCATGAGTTAAGCTTTATTGCCAGGAAGTATACAGAGGCTATACTAAAGTTTATGCTTGATCGACCTATCAAACACGGTTCCAGATTGGTATTGTTTTGCTACAGTTGTTGTATCCAAGAAATACACATTGCAAGGAAAGGTCTAACCTTTTGTACGATCTTTAGTTATGATCCCTTTAATGCAAAAGTTTTTAAGAATGATGAGAAATGTATCAACAAGCGCTGTTATTTTTCAAAGATGCGCATGTTTAATAGTGCCTCACAATGTGTATGTATGCATATAAAACATATCTACACCAAAGTAGGTATACAAGTCGAACAAGAAGTAGTATCATTTAAACAATACAGTCAACCAAAAAGACGCAGATAAAAAACAATTACAAGGATACATACATGTACAAGCGAAGTATACAATACCACAAACATCAATAAGGGTTGATAACAGAGGAATCGGTCAGTAGCAAACAGGGCTCTGGGTGTTTTAAACTAGGTTCCAGGATGCACCAAACCTCGCTCTAACCCGACTGTAATTCCTATATTTATTTTATTTTATTAATTTTATTAAAGTGACAAATAAAATCGTTACAACATATTACATATACAAAACAATACAGTATAATATACACTTCTCAAAAGTGCTAACTACACCGCTACGTTTTGGGTTATATATATCGATGGGTTGAATGTTTTTCAATAAAATAAAAAGGAAATACCAATTCAATCATTTTTACATCATTTCATTTTATTTTTTTCATGGGCAATGCTAGAACTAAACCACAATAAGCAATTACAAACGACCCATGTAAACACTAAAGTCACACTTTTCATTTCTTGTTCATAAAAGTGTGACTTTAGTGTTTACATGGGTCGTTTGTAATTGCTTATTGTGGTTTAGTTCTAGCATTGCCCATGAAAAAAATAAAATGAAATGATGTAAAAATGATTGAATTGGTATTTCCTTTTTATTTTATTGAAAAACATTCAACCCATCGATATATATAACCCAAAACGTGAGCGGTGTAGTTAGCAGTTTTGAGAAGTGTAGGCAATATTAAGTAAACAAATGAATACCCAGCCTAATGAGATTTATTAGTCACTATAGAAATATCAATTGCATTATTCATTTTACAACTCAGTTAATAGGTATAACAAAAGTAAACATGACAAATACAACAACAACAACAACAAAAAGAATAGATCAACTGACATAACTAAATATGTAACTGCTTATAGTACACATGAATTTGTACGATTATTTAAGGCATTTATAATAAACTGTCCCGTTTTAATAGAATCCTTTCATTTGTTAAAAGCACTTTAATTGTGTCTGCCTCATAGCTGTGCCTGCCTGTGTATATAAAACGAAACAGTGTTAATAAGGAAATCCCCGCCAGGCTGTATCCTCTAACAACCTCGCCAGTATCAGGATACAACAAAGAGGATTATGTGTATATGACTATAAAAACGAAGCATAGAAAATCGACATTAAAACTATTCAATGACTTGGCTGAAGCCTAAGCAACACGAGACTAAACCATTAAGAACGACACTGTAGGATACAGATAACACATAAACGTTACTTCCACATGCACGACTAAGGTAGATGTCATCATATGGGCTTAACATATGTCGAGTTATCGGACAGTCATATAGTAAAGCATAGTGTTGAAATGTAAATGGGTTAACCACTCAACATGCATTGCGTTGTAAAATGGTAGGGTTTTATTAACCTCTTTTGACAAACGTTCTAATACGTTTAATAAATATTGTATGAAAGTGATCATGACCAAGGATATTTTGAAGCTTGAAAATCACGTAAGCATAGAGGTCGATTTATTATAGTCCTTATCGCAGAAAAGTTCTTAAAATACATTTATATTCTAAAGGAGTTCAGGCCTAATATTCATTAACGTTTTGAGAACAAGAATCGGACTCGACTCAAAAACTCTTTTTTTTTAAATTCCAAATATTAACAATTTTACAAGCAAATCACTATATTTACTTACAGAAACGAGTAATTTTAAAGGTAATTAAACAGAAAAAGTCTGAAAATCACAATTCTTACCCATACTTTTGTGTTGGTAGGGTTTGCAAAAAAATGAGATTTTGAGTCTGAGTCTGATTCTAGAGCTCAAAAAATTGATGAATTCAGGCCATGGTTACAATAATAAACATTTGCAAAGGTTTCCGAAGTGTATGGTAACGATACACCTGGTGGTTGCTTTTTATTTATACAAATAGTGCGTATACAAGTCGGACAGTAAAAGTAGGGGACAGTGCACATAAAGAAACCCCCGCCATACTGTATTCTCTTACAAACTAGGCAGCATTCATAAGTTACGAATATAACAAACTAGACTAAAAGCTATAGGGAAAAACGAAAACGTTGAGAAACATATACCCAAAACTAAATTGCCCTGGGAAAATCCCGTTCTAAGTGGGGATAACTTTCAGAGTCAAAAAATGAAAGCATCTCTGTTGTCATCAGCGTTTCTCCATTTTCAATTGAGAGAAGAAGTGACAGTATCAGAAATAGTATCATTGTTGATTGAAGTTCGTTGGTATACCTATTACAAACTACTGTAGAAAAGAAAGGTTTTCAATAATCATTATATCATCTAGATACCAAGCGTTGTTATTGAAAGATTCCATGACATCTGCCCGAATACCTGGTGAAAACCTCAACATGAAATCTGTTCCAAATAAAAATAAAAATCTGCAAGAAAAAGTGGTCAGTTCGTATATATTGGGATACCAATAATTTTTCTATAAAAGGTAGTTCCATACTCATGAAAATAGTATCTAATAGGACAATAAAGTCTTGTCAAAATGTGTCTAAAGTTCCTTTAGAAAAAATATACTTTGAATTTTATCTCTAGCAACTATTTTTGAATAAGGGCAATAAGCTTTCCGTTGATAGGGTTGTGTTGTAAAGTTATATATATATGTGCAAAGGTCATATTAAGTACTTACAGGTAAAACTCGATGCGTATTGAACATTTTATCTAGATCGTCTCTTGAATTGTAAACAAACCAAAATAAATGAACACAGCTTTACCACACTATTATTTGACATTATTTGTTGAGGAAGAAAGACAATAAGTTAAGCGTTTGGAGATGTTTGTAGCGATGCAAGCACGCCAACAAGGAAATAAAAACAGCAATCAGCATAAGAACCTAGACATACATTAATCTTGCTACCATTAACAACTGAGATAACAACTGAGTTAATGGTGGACTTGCAATATAAATAATTGCAACACGTCCACTTCTTAAAACTGCATTTCCTCATAGAGAGGAACATGTAATTACTGTCTTACATGCGTGCCTCTGGGTTGATGTGTGTTGCAAATCCTTCTCTTCCTGTTCAAGCGCTTCCGTAGTCTTAGGGTTATTGATGTTACGTTGTAAGCCTTTTCGCCTCTTACCGCTGCGGGTTCGAATCTCACTGGCAGCTCAACTTGTGAGAAAGTGACGAATTTTAAGGAGGTATACAGTACCGTTTTTTTCATTGGGGAAATGGGATGGTGTGCCTCTACAATAAACAAATCGAACGTCATATATGGCCTAAAATGTGCTAAATTGACGTAAAACACCATTCAAATCAAATCAAAATACTCTTCCTGTATGAAATGTGAATCGTTATAAGGAAATATTTACAAACACTGAAAAGGTATCCCTTGGATTTAATAGACACAAACAAGAGAGAAAAGTAATATATTCGTCTGTATTGTCTGCTCATGAGAGGTAATATAAGGTAATATAAGGTGCAACATTTTTTACGCTCCCTAGCACCGGCTTAAACGGTATTCTAATAATATAAATAAACAAAATTAAATTTAGTTGGTTATGAAGCCTGCGTATCACAAGTAACAGTCAAATACTAAATTAAAAGGCAGACAACATATCCTACGGTTGAATAAACAATACCCAGATCCTTTTCAGGCTGGAGTAATGGAAACACATATTCGAAATTAAGGTACCACTAATATCAATAAATACTGAAAAGGTGATCCCTTGGAAACAAAAATCACAAACAAGAGAGAAAAGTAGCAGACTCGATTTTATTGCATCTGTTCATAGTAGGTAATTATAAGATGCAACACCTCTCACGCCTCCTAACGCATGCTTAAGCGATATTAGTATTCTACTTTAAAGCAACACAGAATAGGCCTGATGATTCCAAAGGACCAGTAAATATTAACACTACTGATTTATAGTCGGGGCGATAATTTACGGCCGTCACACAGCACTAAACAAACGCTAGTGTGAATAAATAAATACTAAAAGGGTGATCCCTTGGAAGCAACAAACACAAACAAGAGAGAAAAATAGTAGACTCGGTTTTATTGAGTCTGTTCATGAGCGGTAATTATAAGATTCAACACCTCTTACGACTCCTAGCACCGGCTTAAGTGACATTTTACTTTAAAGCAACACAGAATGGATTGGTGATGCCAAAGGACCAGTAAATAATAACACTACTGATTTGTAGTCGGGGCAACCTTTTACGGCCTCGGCGTGATGATCCTAATGGACCATTAAGTTATAACACTACCGACTCTTAAGTAGGGCGACGTTTTACAGCCGTGAAAAAGCACGTAACGCAGTGTTAGTGTGAATGTCAATAATTACTGAAAGGAGGATCCCTTGGAAGCAACAAACACAAAAATAGAGGACATCTAATGCTGTAAAGAGGATCCATTGAAAGCAACAAACACAAAAATAGAGGACATCTAATGCTGTAAAGAGGATCCATTGAAAGCAACAAACACAAAAATAGAGGTCATCTAATGCTGTAAAGAGGATCCATTGAAAGCAACAAACACAAAAATAGAGGTCATCTAATGCTGTAAAGAGGATCCATTGAACGCAACAAACACAAAAATAGAGGTCATCTAATGCTGTAAAGAGGATCCATTGAAAGCAACAAACACAAAAACAGAGGTCATCTAATGCTGTAAAGAGGATCCATTGAACGCAACACACACAAAAATAGAGGTCATCTAATGCTGTAAAGAGGATCCATTGAAAGCAACAAACACAAAAATAGAGGTCATCTAATGCTGTAAAGAGGATCCCTTGGAAGCAACAAACACAAAAAAAGAGAGAAAATTAGCAGACTATTTTATTGAGTCTGGTCATGATTGCAACACCTCTCTCGCCCCATAGCTTCAGTGGTATTTTACTTAAAAACCACAAGTAGTGGGTTGGATGATGGCAATAATTGCTTTGCCCTAAGACTGTTTCGTAGTCTGAGAGCCCAATTTTACCAGAACAAATATATGTACCTTTTACGAATCTATAAAAGAAATACAATCGCATTTATAGTTTCAAACAACCCTATCATAACATTAACATACATTTTACTGATGGCAGAAACATAATGTATAATACCAAAACAAAAGTATGTTTTTAAAGGTAGATATAAAAGTCTAACAGGAACTGTATCATTCAAAGAACACAGTCAATCAAATGCAGGCATACAGACAACTATTACAAGGCTAATTAAAAGTACAGGTAATTTACATCAAAAACACGGTCGACAAAACGGTCGTTGTAGTACCCATATTGTCAAAACCTTTTTTGATGTGTCACATACTTGCCCTAGTTTAGCTTTAAATGCTGTTTGCGTTGACGGCATGTCTTTAATTATCTGTGTTCTGTGAAGCTACATTTCCAATTCGACTAAAGTATATCAAAAGAGTTTATGACCCTATCATTTTGCAACGCACTGCATGTTTGGCGGTGGACCCATTTACAGTTCGCCACTATGCTTTCCTTTTTGATTGTGCGATGACCGGACAGATTGTGGAGCCTATGATGACTGTCGTTCTTGAATGCTGCTTTTCGTGTTCGATTTTTATATCTATATTTCTACATAAATCCTTATAGGACAGTAGCGTTTGATGTTTGTCTTTAGTCTTGTCTTGTCGTGCCATTAACGGTTTATTCTCTTGTTGCTCTGGCTTTTGCCAATTCATGGATACTTACTTTGTGGCTTTCTAGGCCTTTTTATATTATATATACATGATCATTTATGTGTTTTACCTATATTGCCTATTAATGCTGCTTTGTTTGTTAGCGATTTGAACCTGGTGGGGATATCTATGTTTACACTGTCCCGTTTATTGGGATGACAATATGGTAAGAGTGAGGTTTTATTCGCCGTAGAACGTGGTTTAAACCCCTCAGCGGCCTTTTATTGCCACTGACCATTCCAAGGCGGTAGCCCTATTGTCAACCTTTTGTATTTGTGAAGTCTTATTTAGCCTTTTATTCATCTTTAACGCTGTTCACTGTTTCTGTGTGTGGTTGACTGTCGTCCTTCAATGCTACTTTTCCTGTTCGTGTGTCTACTTATATCTACTTTTATAAGAAAGCAGGAAACATTCATATGCTTCCATTATCGCCCACGGTGATGTTCTCGCATCATTCGTTTACTGTTCATATTACAAAACTTATCGAAGTATCAAGACCTTGCTTTAGGCATATATTGTTTTCTAAACGAGTCCATTAGTAATCACAGTAGTCGAACGCTACTGTACTCCCAGCGGAAGTTGTGTTTTGTGAATCGATGGAGTCGATGTGAAGCGTGATCGTGATATTTTTTGTTAAGTTTAGATATTTTGTGACCTTTTAAAGGATGTTTCTTGTCCATGGCAGATTTATAGACTTTGATGACGCCTCATGCGTAATCACGTTGATTAAAATGACGTGTAAAGGTAAAACAATCAAATGAAAACATCGATAACAAGTAACAATTGTGTCTACAGGGTGTAAACATTTGACCCCAAAACGTTCGATTTATGATTATTTTTTATAAAACCACAAACAAACAATAACATTAACATCTAAGAAAAGGGGAAATTAATATAGGTACACTCAATGTTGATATAAATCGGTCAACTGACTTTCCGGACATAACTGACCATTAAATGTCCTACCACAACGCAGAGGAGCTGACAATTAAATGTTACTTCATCTGGAACCGATACACAATGTATTATCATATTGTTCCATTAGATATAAAAAGAAAGAAGAGCAAACTTATCACTCCTCAACCTTCATTACAAATTGTAAATATTTCCAAAATTCCAAAATATTTCTTTCACCCGCTAAACAAAATTCAAAACTTTACTTCACCTAACAAATACGCGAAAATTGTTTTTGAGTTGCGTGCTCGGCCGTTTCAAAAGGTCCATTGTCATACTCTTTTTTATAGCACAGTGGCGTTGCTTGTGCAGAGTGGCGGCAGTAAAACGTCTCCCCACGCTTGCAATCAGTACTGTTTTCCATTCGATCTTTGGAGATCGCTGAGTCCGATACTTATATTTAGTTATCGGTGGTACATTTTCAATTTCTATTGTTTTCTTACATAATGTTTGATTCGGTGGTTCCACTACTCCAGCCGATAATAGGCTCTGGTTATTGTTTAACCACTCTTAGGATATGTTGTCTGTTTTTTAATTTAGTCTTTTGGCTGTTACTTGTGATATGCAGGCTTCATAACCGCTGCTCCCAACTAAATTCCATTATGTTTATTTCGCTCTGTGGGGCATTTAATTTTATTAGATACTGGGACTGCAATATTTCGTATGTGTCGTGTTCGGCCTTTTCCAAAGGCCCATTATCATACTATTTTTTGAAGGAGAAGGGTGTGGTTTAGATAAAATCAGTGAATCCTTCGATGAAACGTCGCATTTGGATGATGATACACAAAGTGAACATTTCCATTCTGATGAAAATGTGTACCAATTTGATGACGATTTACAAATGCACGAGGAGCAAAAGCACATCTGTAACAATAACAGTATCACAAAGAAACTTTTATTTAGTTATTTAAAAGGATATTTAAATAGTATGTATAAGTGTATTGAACTGTATATTATAATGTATGGCCGTAAGATTGGAGTGAAACATATCCTATATGCATGTGTTAAATGAACAGTTAAGCGATATGAAAGTTTAGGCAGTGTGTTTTATTATAGTTGCTATTCGTTAATATTAAGAAGATATATGTGGCGATATTGAAAGTTATAAGTGACTGTTATATCAGTGTTGTATACAATATGAATTTGCGTATGAATTCAATTATATTAAATGATACACGTGTATGGCATGATTTTTTTGAATAATACTACATCATATATTGTATGCCTTTTTATGACATTCTGTTTTGAATGTTGTGAATGTAAGATGTTTAATAAAGATATGTAGTTATAAACGAAGTCAGTGCGTCTTTCTTATCTGGAGTCTGGAATAACGTTTTACAACCAACTGTGAAATGAAGAAGAGTCCCAAACCAACAAATCGTGTCGTTATGCACGTGTTATATAGCGGTAATAAAAACATAAAAACGATACTAATAAAGAAATAATTCAATCTGCTACTAGAAGAAAACCTGCTAACATTCCAAATATTGGCTTTTAATCTTTTTGGATGTGGTGAAGTGGTAATCGATGGAATATACTCACCAGACGAGATATTCTGATGAAGTAAAACAGTTCTGGAGCATTGGTCACAAACTGTTTAAGGGCAAATATCTGGTTGGAAAAAACAAAAGTCAATAAGCAAAAGGCCGTACCAAAAAAAAAAAGAGCTAGAAATATATTCTATCAGTATTGCAGTGCTAGTATGTATTGCCTAAACGACACGTATCTGGTCCATCAATTGAAAGATATTGAATTAAATTAAGTGTTATTAAAACTTTAGTTGTTAGTGGCTCCGTTAAGGCAGGACGAGCGAGACAAGCTAAACATGTCTGGGTATAAACCTTTTTTTAGAATTGATACAACAAAATATTGGATACTTATACAGTATATCACAAATAATTAGGCTAACTCAGTCATATATATATATATATTATTATTAAATATATACATACACGTACTTTATATTTTGTATGTATGGACCTTTTTCAGATCGCATATGCCTTTTGAATACAACTATAATACAGTATTTTACCAACTAGCGTGACAGTGAATTTTTTAAAGTTGCAACTATGAGTACACCGTGTTTTGACAGAAATAAGTTAAAGGTCGAACAGGAAATGCAGCTTTCTCAGAACACAGTAAACAAAAAAAGACGCAAAAGGACACACATGAATGACAATGTTAACAAAGAATACGTGACAGGCATACGACGTCACAAACAAAAAAAGGATTGACAATAGGGCTACCGCTTTGGAACGGTCAGTGGCAAAAAAGGCCCCTGGGGTTTTAAACCAGGTTCTAGGGTGCACCAATCCGTACACTTACCACCATCCCTATAAAACGGGACAGTGTAAATAAAAAAAATCTCCGCCATGAAGTATTCTCTAACAAACAAGACAGCACTAATAGGCAATATAAGTAAAACACAAAGATGCCCGTGTATATAAAATACAAAAACTAAAATATTCTAGAAAGCCACAAAGAAGGTACTCAGTGACTTGGTGGAAGCCGGAGCAACAAGAGAATATACCATTGAGGGCACGGGATGTTAATTGGCAATTTATAAAAAAATATTGGAAATTGGATCAAATAGTTATTAGAAAAAATATAAAAAGTTCGGACAGGGAAAGTAGCTTTCAAGGATGACAGTAAACCACAAAATACAGAAACAAACTCGCAAACAGACAAACAAGAAGGCAAAAGTAAGAATAAATACAAACGACATAACAAACACAAAAGGGTTGACAATAGAGCTACCGCCTTGGAACGGGCAGTGGCAAAGTAGGCCATTGGGGGTTTAAACCGGTTCAAGGGTGCACCAAACCTCACACTTACCTACTGTCATCCTATTAAAACAGGACAGTGTAAATAAAGAAATCTCCGCTATGATCTAATCTCTAACCAACAAGGCAGAATCAGTAGGCAATATAAGTAAAACACAAATTTTCTCGTGTAAATATAATACGAAATAAAAATTGGCTTAAAAGCCACAATGAAGGTACTCAATGACTTGGCAGAAGACATAAGCTACAAGAGAATAAACCATTAAGGGCACAAACATCAAACGCCACCGTCCCAATGTGCTTTAGGTTGGCGTCATCATAGGATCCACAGTCGGTCATAGTACAATTAAAGAGGAAAGCATAATGGCGAACTATAAATGGGTCCACCACCATGCATGCAGTGCGTTGCAAAATGATAGGGTAATAAACTCTTTCGATACATCTTTTAACATGTTTAACAATGATAGTATAAAATTGATCATGACCAAGGATCTTACGAAGTTTGTAAATCACATCGCCATGGTTAAATGTCCAATATCCTTCGGGTTTCGATCAAAAATAGGTTCATAACTAGGATTAAAAACATTATCGAAAGCTGCGTTTTAAGGGTTAGATTTTAATTTAATGGAGTATTGAAGGGCCAATTTGTCCCGTATATGAGACAGTGATGGTTTATTAGCTTCGACATATATACTTTCGGCTGGTGATGTAAAAAGGCACCTAAGGCGAGTCGTAATCCTTGATTATGTATAGGATCGAGCATCTACAAGTATGACTTACGAGTCGATCCATAAAATATTGAGCCGTAGTCCAGCGTGGATCTGATAAGAGATCTATGAAGTTGTAAAAGTACTTTACGATTTGCTCCCCAATAAGTGTTTGCACCAACTTTAAGTAAATTAAGAGCTTTAAGACACCTGACTTTCAAGTATTTAAGGTGTGGTATAAACGTTAATATACGGTCGAAAATAAGACCAAGGAATTTTGTCAAAACCACTACTGGTATTGGTGACCCATCCAGTGATAGATGAGTGTCTTCATGATGTTTACGTAGTTGACAAAAGTGCATACAATTAGTTTAGATCTAGAAAATTTAAAACCATTTTCTTCCGACTTTTTAGATATACAAATATTACGAATATTAAAGTCCTAAACTCGAGTACATGCTCTAGAAAAAAGAATAAGTTGAAACGTATAGACCCCATAAGAAGTTACTCCATCTAAGTGGGGATAAAATAACAAATATTTCATCATTTTCAATAAATAGATGAAAATGGAGAAAAGAACGGTTAATATCTGAAATATTAGCTTTGTTAAGTTAAAGTTCTTTATTGTATATATTATTAACCATAGTAGAAAAGAAAGGGTTGTAAATGTTCAATATGTCATCCACATATCGAGATGTGTCTTTCAAGGCTTCAATAACATCTGCCTGGGTATCTGCTGAAAGACTCAACATGAAATCTTTTTCATAGCAATATAAAAACAAATCTGCGACAAGGGGTGCATAGTTCGTATCCATAGAGATACCAGCAATTGTCTATAAACGGTAGTTCCATACCTGACGAAAATATCTAAAAGAAAAATAAATGATTCACAAACTTCATTGCAAGTGCACATAGTGTTCTTGTCCAAATTGACGTTAGTATAAAACGCTTTAATAATGTTACAAGCCAAACATGTAGTATTTTCCTAAGCAAAGGTTTTTGAATGAGAGCAATAATCTTGGCCTTGATAAGGTGGTGTGGTAAAGTTGTATATAATGTAGCGGAAAAATCATAAGTACTTATAGATGAAGCTTGACATGTATTGCAAATTTTATCAAGAACGTCGACTGAATTTTTAATATACCAAAATAAATTAATCCCAATTTTGTGTAACGTGATCTCATTACGTGGTCCGATTATTAACTTTCATATCCCATCAAACCCCTTCTCAAAGACGCGAACACGAGGTTGAATGGAGGTATTAAATAAAGCTAAATTTCGGCTTAAAACCTTTGCATATTGTAAAAATTAAAACATGTAATAGGTAATTTTTTACAGGTTATCGCATTGTTTAATAAAAACATGTTTTTAGACTTGTTTTATTGTCGAAATATCATATATAAAATCCTGCAAATATAAGCTTTCCCATCGCTTAATAGAATTAAGGCGCGACCACGTAATGTTTAACGGCAGTAAGACAAGATGTTAAAAGTTTGGAGATATTTGTATGGTGCAAGAACTAAAATTGAACTAAAAGGAGCTTATTGTTGCTTGTGTAATTTGGGAATCCAGTAAATCGTTGGAAGAAATATAAAACGATCGGACAGGGAAAGTAGCATTCAAGGCGTTAGTCAACCACAAAACACAGAAACAAACATTCAAACAGACAAACAAGAAGGCAAAAGTAATATTAAATGTAAACGACATCACAAACTCAAAAGGGTTGACAATAGGTTTACGCCTTTGAACGGTCAGTGGCAAAGTAGGCCACTGAGGGTTTAAACCGGTTCTAGGGTGCACCAAGCCTCACATTTACCCTACTGTCATCCCATTAAAACAGGACTGTGTAAATAAAGAAATCCCCGCCATGATCTAATCTCTAACCAACAAGGCAGCATCAATAGGCAATATAAGTCGAACACAAATATGCCCGTGTAAATAATACAAAAAAACAATAGCCTAAAAAGCCACAATGAAGGTACTCATTGACTTGGCAGAAGCCAGAGCAACAAGAGAATACACCATTAAGGGCACGACAAGAAAGATCATAGACAAACATCAAACGCTACCGTCCCAATGGGCTTTAGGTAGGCGTCATCATAGGGTCCACAGCCTGTCCGGTCATCGTACAATTAAAGAGGAAAGCATAGCGGCGAACCGTAAAAGGGTCCACCACCAAGCATGCAGTATGTTGCAAAATTATAGGGTCAGGTTGTGATAGTCCTTGTCGCAGAAGAGTCCTTAAATTACCTTTATATTTGGAAAGAAGATCAGGGTTACGATAATAAAATGTTGCATAGATTTTACGAAATTTATGGTAACGGTAACCTTACTGAGTAGCTTTTTAGTTATTCAAAGAATACGAATATTAAAGTCCTCAATTCGAGTACAAGCTCTTGAAAAACGAATAAGTTGAGACACATACACACCATAAGAAGTTGTTCGGGGAACATCCCCATCCAAGTTGGGTTTATTAACAATATTACTGACTATAATATCTGTTATAGTCAACGGTTATTGGATGACACAAAATTAGCGTTTTGAACTAAGGGAGTAAATTTCACGGGGCAGTGTTCGTAGATCTACACCGTTTGTTGGATTCACATCGAGGTACTGTGCTTTAGCTTATGTTAACAATTTAAATTCATTGAAATCATACTCGCATGATCTATCAATTCTTTTTGTCATATTCCTGTTGCCCATGATTTTATCTTCGATTAGGTTGTATTCGTTTTATTTTAGTCATACAGTATATACGTTGTTGGTCGATGTAAATATAGTCTCCTATTTCACCTTACTAGGTCGGCCATTTTGATTCTAGTCAGAACAATTTTTCTTTCAATTAACGTAAGCTTTATTTCGTCTCTTTCTTTGTTTCTATTATGTGCGATTCCTTTGCTAATTGATATAACTGTAAATAAATAACAACGTTCTCGTATATTATTTAATTAATATTCCCGAAATGTAGGGTTTCCCACGCGATTAGTTTTGCCCTAAATATGCTGCGTGGTTTATGAATGACGTCATGCCAGGGAGTAGGTAAACGTTGATTAATATTACTCTCATTTTGCGGGTTTATGTGTGACGTCGACGTTGACGAATTTAAATAGTGTCTAAACGTTGATAACATCGTTTTTTGCTTTGTTTTTTAAAGCGTTCGTTTTAAGCGAGGTTTTGGGCGAAACTACTCCACCTGCGACCCTCAATTCCAAAGTGGAATGTCCCTTTACTTCACTGCAGAGCCTGTCGCAGTGTAATAATGCAACTATTAACTACCAGCAACATTTTGCGTACTGGCTACAGCCTATACTGCTTTTATTTTCAAGTTAACTGGGTCAGTAGTTGATAGAACAATGAGTGGTATTTGAGTGTGTTTCAAGAATAATGCGGTTTGGTACATTCCACTAGCGGATACCGGGGGTGGTGGCGCACCACCCTGGTGCGCGCCCCTAAAAAATCCGGATCATACATGTATATCCAAAGGCTGTATGTCCATGTTACTGTAGATAAAATATCAAACAATTACGATGCACGCCCTCAGTGTAAAAAATGTTCTTGCTCGCTTCGCTCGCTCGACGCATAATTTGCTAATGAGTGGTTTAATTAACACACTGTTAAATCCTTTTGTTTGAGAACGCCCCCTTTTTTTATTCATACATGTATGTCCATGTTACTGCAGATAAAATATCAAACAATTTCGTTGCACGCCCTCAGTAAAAAATAAATAATAAAAAAAAATAAAAAAATGTTCTCTCGCTTCGCTCGCTCAACGCATAATGGCTAATGAGTTGTTTAATTAACACATTGTTAAATCCTTTTGTTTGAAAGCGGACTGTTTTATCCTAGCAATGCACTATCGCATCCGTTTTATAAGGCTATAGACGTACCCGAAAATTTACCAAAATCTTACGCCCCCACTAAGCTGAAATCCTGGATTCGCCCCTGCATTCTAACTGAAAATGTTTACGGCATAGCTTAATAAATAAATAATTTTATAATGATAGTGGGCTAATAACAATGATGAATATATATATATATATATATAATAATAATCGTAATAATTATAAATATATAAAAAAAAAAAAAAAAAACATAAATGAATAAATAAAATAATAAAAAATAAATAAAAACAATTTAAAAAAAAATTAAAAAAAATAAAAGAAAAAATAAATAAATAAATAAACAAAATTTATTCCAGTTCGTTGGTATTAATATTTCGAATAGGATTTTATTTTCTCAGTTTATACAATGTACGTTGATTTTGTTTTCATATTTACACTGGATAATTCGTCGTGGAAAGCGAGCGAGTTCGATGGTGCGAGCCAGCTCTGCCGGAAAAAGTCAGCGGTTGCATGTACTGTCTCCCGGTGCAAAGACATATCGTTCAGCAAGTCAGTTATGTCACAGATCGTTGGGTGGCTCGTTTGATTGCAGACGAGGTCGTACAGGCCGTACAAAGATGTTAGGCAGCTAGAGGAACAGATGTTACAGATGCCTACGGAAACAGGACTCGTTTTTATACACTTTATTATGGGTTTAAAGTCAGTGGGTTAGTCAGTAGGGACATATATAATACTAATAATATCATAAAAACAAAACAAAAAAAAAACATAAATAATTGGCTAGATATGTTTTGTTTTTTATGGTATAATTTTTTACACCACTTCCTACTGTTGTATAATGCAAACCTCTCCAAATATCATATTTTACACCAGGAGTCTGCAAATGCAAATTGCATTTTCATTGGAGATGTGGGTAAGTGATGTATGGCTGTAGATTGTTTCACACCTTTCCTTTTTGTTACACATTGTTACTGCAAACAGTTCACACTAGAAAGTTTAAAAACTAGGAAGTTTAAAATGGTCTCCAAGTAATCATTATCCTGTTTGTAATCAGCGTTGTTTAAGCTTCTGCTGCTATTATTTAACTCCAAGGCTGTTCGTGTAATTGTGTTTTATGATGCTAACCATGTAATTGGAGTGTTTAGGTAATATGTTTTCTTACTGCTGATAAGTACGTCTCACCAATTGTTCATTTCACCTAATTTTACCTTGCTGCTGTTGGCTGTAAGTTGTTGGTCTGCCAATGGAGGCAATGAATATTCATGACCCAGAGCGGTAGGTGACGTCATACCGTCAGAGCGTGCGTCTAAGATGGTGCGGAAGTATTGTGTCGGATATGGCATTATTTTAATTTGAATTAATACTGTTTAACAGTTAAAAATTATTCATGCCTCAATTGTACTTGCCGTTCTTCTAAATTAACTGTTTATAAAACATTCCATGCTTATCGTCTAGCGATCAACTTGACATTTATTCAGTTTGCGTACAATAATGTTTTCATGACAGTGGCTGTTGTTTTATACTGACGCTGTTGCTGATGCTGCCTAATTTTAATTGGATCTCTATCACATCTTTCAAGGCTTATTTTGTTTCAATCTTTAGGACATTTTGCCTTATTTTTCAGTTCGTGTAACCATCAAGTTGACTTAATTAACACCAGTCAAAATTTTCTATGTCGGTATCAGATGCAATGTGTGGAACAGGTCATATAGTCCTCCAGTGTTGGTATTGTATGTAAAGTTCCACTTTTTACTTCTTACTCATAGCAGCTTTGTGAATTTCGAAACTTTGTCGTGTAGAGTTTGGAAATATATCCCTACAATGTTTAATACATTCATATTTAATGCATCGACAGTGCCTTATCAGTGGTGGACATATTCCAGACATTGCAAATGGTTGCATACTTATCATAATGCCTCATTTAAAGGCTATTCCATTTGATCATTGGTTTATTGTTGGGCCAATACATTAGATCGATGAGGTTTTATTTATCCTGCACTAGGTATTTTTGCCAGGGATTCATTGAAATTTAATTGTAGCATGGTCGGTGACATTTCCTTTGATGAATGCAGAGCGTTAAATCGTTTAATTTATGGTAACTAAAGGGGCGTGGCTACACCGTACTACAACTACCGGATATTGGAATTTAGAGTACGGTCACTATGCCGTCACAGTGTTACTAGGTACACCATGCTACAAAAAAGATAGAGTCTGTCTCAGCTCGTTGGTTATTTAAACACCTCGATGGGCTACGCCCATCTCGGTGTTTAAATAAGCCAACTCGCTGAGACCAGACTCTATCTATTACTTATCTGTTCCTTTTCGGCTTGTCCCTAGTCAATACACCGCACTTTAAACCAGTTATGTGCATGGTCACTAAATTATAAAACCACTTCTGTGCTGTGTCTATTCAAAATAACAACTTCTCTGCAGGGTTCCACAATGCAGTTTGTGCGTGTGTGTGTGTGTGTAGCTCTGGGGTTTTTAATCAATAGTCATAGTCAAAGTTATATAAACAACATGGCGTCCAAAAGGTATATGCCCAATAGATCCTGGGCAGGTTGCCAATTGTACTATAATAACACATTTCCTCCAAGTCACCAACTTCAACTTAGGTTGTCATACAAGAATATGATAAATGAGACAAATGTCATTCCAATTGTCAGCATCACGATGACATCTTTATGTATTAGTTACAGGGAGTTTACACAGTTGTGTGGCTAACCTTTTTAATGCGGGCTAGTTCACTTGAAAAGGATAAATGTTCTTCGTGTATTGTTGTCGGAGTGTTAGATGGTTTAGCCTTTAGATAGTTGTAGTTCATGTACCTATTGATTGACTTACTGTTCATCAATTACTTCGGCGCTTGATGATGATGATTGTTTACACAAGTCTAAAATCGATCGTAGGTCAAAGGTAAAAATGCAGTTAAAGTCATGTTTACAATAGAAATAAACTTGATTATCCAGGGGACAAAAGTTAATACACATAAGAAAATGTGCATATTGTACACAAACAAATGTATATCAGTTGTTTGCTGTCTGCAATGAAAATAACCATGGCACGCGAAACAGTAGGAAAGATACATGCTTTATCAGAAATCATTCAGAGTTCTAAGTCTGCAACTGAGTATCATGTATATTTTACTCTTCATATTATTTAACCGCTTAAGATCGATATTCCTGATGCTAATTTAGGCACGTTTAACAGTCAGTTTGTTTTTCGAGACACACATTACAGTTAAATCATCCTCCAACCTTTACATACTTGATAATTTACTGACATTTATTTATTTTGCCAATGTCTGATGCATCAACTCATGTGGTCGTGGAGAAATGATTGAGGGAAATACCCATTAACGGTTTTTAGATGTGGTCGTTGTTTGTTCTTAAATACTTCCTCGGCTTTCATGGCGTTATTCTATCAATCCTTTAGCAAGGACAAGGGCCAGAAAGCGGCTAAACAGTTACGCTGCTAAGGCGATAATAGATTTGGGGGCCTTTATTTGCTACACCCAGACATTCAGGCTGATGATACCTGTCTTGAACAGGATGGTGTTCATAATTAACTGTGGGAAACACTTTGTTTCTTAAACCAGTTAGCATACCCAAACGTTCCGGCTGATGATACCTGTCTTGAACAGGATGGTGTTCATTTATCAAATGTGGGGAACAACTTGTTTCTTAACCAGTTAGCGGCTGGATTTTAATGTTTCATTTAAAGTAGGCAGTGATGAGAAAATAGATATTGTTTTTTTGGCACCGTTTCTGTTTTGGGCGTGGCATTCGGATATTTTGTTTTTGATACACACTCTTCGCTGCTGCCAAAAAATGTTTCCCCTATTTTTGGCGGTGGTTGGGCGCCTGGACACTCTAATCTATGACTTGGAGTGTCCGGGCGCCCATCCATATGGCGGGCAGCGAAGGTGTGAAAGGAAGGACATATAAGTTTCAGTTTAAATTTATTCAGCTCCTGTATACCCAGAGACTGAATTGTAATCTAAACATAAATTATATACAAATTTGCTGTCCGTACGAATTGATAAAAAACATTTGAATTGATTGAATTCGGTGCACTTGTAATTATGCTTGAATATCAACCGTGCTTTCAACACTTGCTTAAATGCTTATCAGAAAAGTTGCTTTCATAATGAACATTTAATTTGGTGCACATGTATTTATGTCCTTAATAGTGTAATATTCAATCTGCTTTATTGCTTAATGCTTTCTACTGTAAGGGCTTGCCATAATGGTATTTTGTGCTTACCGGCAGCCCAATTGTTAAACCCCATGCTTGGGGCTTGTTTTTCAATCCATGCCACGCCCAATATTTGCCAAATCTATTAAAGTTTAAAAAATATTTTGATGTGTTGTTATTACAGTGCTCTCCAATAATACTGACTATAATATCTGTTATAGTCAACGGTTATTGGATGACACAAAATTAGCGTTTTGAACTTAGGGAGTAAATTTCACGGGGCAGTGTTCGTAGATCTACACCGTTTGTTGGATTCACATCGAGGGAGGTACTGTGCTTTAGCTTATGTTAACAATTTAAATTCCCTCCCTCCCAGCCCACAGGATCATTGATTGCAATCGATAATAGTGTTATGAAGTTGTATAAGTACGATAAATTCATTAAAGAAATTTCATTATTTGTCAATACTTATATTCAAAAGATAGTATTTTATGTTGCAAGATCATGTTGCTTTCTCTGAGTTATATATTTTCAGTTGATGTCTTCCTCTGGATCCACTTACGTAGTCAACCATTACTGGTGTGGCATGGATATAAAGAACATTTACATGCTTGCTGGAAGTTTTGTGAAAGGAAGGACATATAAGTTTTAGTTTAAATTTATTCAGCTCCTGTATACCCAGAGACTGAATGGCGGGCAGCGAAGGTGTGAAAGGAAGGACATATATGTTTCAGTTTAAATTTATTCAGCTCCTGTATACCCAGAGACTGAATTGTAATCTAAACATAAATTATATACAAATTTGCTGTCCGTACGAATTGATAAAAAAACATTTGAACTGATTGAATTCGGTGCACTTGTAATTATGCTTGAATATCAACCGTGCTTTCAACACTTGCTTAAATGCTTATCAGAAAAGTTGCTTTCATAATGAACATTTAATTTGGTGCACATGTATTTATGTCCTTAATAGTGTAATATTCAATCTGCTTTATTGCTTAATGCTTTCTACTGTAAGGGCTTGCCATAATGGTATTTTGTGCTTACCGGCAGCCCAATTGTTAAACCCCATGCTTGGGGCTTGTTTTTCAATCCATGCCACGCCCAATATTTGCCAAATCTATTAAAGTTTAAAAAATATTTTGATGTGTTGTTATTACAGTGCTCTCCAATAACAAAATTAAATTCATCTCTCTTGTCATAGATTTTTCTAATTATTTCACCATTTTCAATCGAGAGATCTAAATCAAGAAAAGAAGCGTTATTATCAGATATATTAACTTTATTAAGCTGAATGTTTTGCTTTTCGTCTATTCCAGCCTTGAAAATCTTGCACTGAGTGATATGCGTCGAAACAACATTAACTTCCGTAGATTGCTCTTGAGTATACGAATTAGTACTCCCGAGTTCATGAGATAAAACTTTGACTTCATGGAGGTGTCAAACAATAATTATATTATTAGCTGCTTTATCAGCAGGAACTAAAAAAAATCCACTGAGGGCACGGGATGTTAATTACCAATTTGGGAATCCAGTACAACTGTTTTGTTTTTCGTCTATTCCAGCCTTGAAAATCTTGCACTGAGTGATATGCGTCAAAACAACATTATCTTCCGTAGATTGCTCCTGAGTATACGAATTAGTACTCCCGATTTTCTGAGATAAAACATTGACGTAATGGAGGCGTCAAAAAATAATTATATTATTAGCTGCTTTATCAGCAGGAACTAAAACAAACTTATTATAAAATCCTTTTTAAATTTTAACTTACGAAATGAAAACCTAGGTCTAGTGGGAAGTATGGAGGGGTTAGCTGTATATAAGTTAATACGGGTATCTATGATTTTAAGAATAGTCTCTTTCCAAGTAAAACGGGAGTTGGAGTCAGCATGTTCTCTACGACACCATTTAATACTAAAATCCGAAATGGATTTGGCGATCTGACCACGGCATGCATTAAAATCAATCACAGAATGCAATCTATACTTCGGACCTTTAAAACGCAAATGCCGAATACGTTTATCTATAATATCAAAAGTACCAGTAATGACATGACTGGCCGGATCATAGAAAATATATATGTTGTACACTCGCATTCCTTAGAGTGTTATTTACTATATCACGGTCAGACACTATTTTGTCGTAGTTGAAAATTATATTTCTCTAATTCTTTTATAGTACTTATAACAAATCAGTTTCGGACTTTTTGAAATATTTGTCGATACGGGGTCGGAGTACATGCTGCGCATAGCTTTGAATTATGAAAGTAGTGTTATACAAACGATGTTATCGAATATAAATTGTGTCTGCTTCCATGTCAATCAGCTTAAGTTTAGAAATTGATAGAGAGGTGAGACAAGAAAGCATCGAGTGCTTTCCAGACTGTTTAAAAATAATATGTAAATCAGCGACTGATATTGTAATACGTAATTTCCGTGTGATGTTACTATTACGTCTATTACCATGAGACCTAGATTAACGCGTTCAAATGGAAAATATATCAAAAATGTCAATATAATGCTCTTTTGAAATATTTCATTGTTGATAAATATTATCATTAAAGCCCAGTGGTCTGCGAGTTTTTTTATCCACTTTAGTTCTGCTATATGTGTAGCTTTTATTTTAAAGTCAATACCCGGACCTCGACATGAGAAACGTTGAAAACTCGCAATTTTATCTTATTTTATTTAGTTTTTATGGAAGCAGTTTCAATGTCAAAATGTTACTGAATAATCAAGGTGCTAAATTAAAGATGAATGGCCACCCTTTTGTTTAGTATTATCAATTAACAAATGTAACGCTTAAACATCATATGAACAATTCTTGATAGTCCCGGAGAGAAACATACATTTAAAACCGCTACTAAGTTGTATGTAAAAATAAGTTTTATTTGCATTTATTTTGCAATTATTTCTCAATAATTGTCGTAGTGAATGTAGTAAGCAACACTTAGTGGATGTAGGAGTCAACAAACAACATCAGTATTTCAAATGCACAGGAACCTTCATATGAGAGAGTATCCCCACTACGCATTAGTTACGCATTAGTTGAAACAAACGACGTGTCTCATCACGAACCCAGCTGGCATTGAAGTCATCAACCATTCTTGAGAATATTCTTAGACTTAAGCCCAGTGTGCACATTTCAATCACCATATATTTCTATTAGCTTCAGGTATAAGCTGCTATGTATACATACAATTAATACTAATACATAGCAACATCAATACGTTTGTTTATCTTTGAAAGTGGTGGGAATATTAATGAAGTAAAAAAAGAGTATGATAATGGACCTTTGGAAACGGCCGAGCAGGACACATACGAAATATTGCAGTCTCGGTTTGATTGAGACTGTTCATGAGCGGTAGTGAAATATGCTAGCTACCGCTCACGCCCTCTAGCCCCGGGTTGAGCAGAACTCAATATTCATAAAATCAACAGCACAAATGTTTAACCATCCCGAAGATGGCATGCAGTTGAGTACTTGAGCTGAAGCCTAAGACTAGTTTGAAGAATGGTTGGTGAATTCCAGGCCTCTGATACGAGGCAGCTGATACACTCATTAGTTCAGATACTATTAACATGCCCGACTTTCTGTCTTAAAGCACAAAGAGTATACAACTCAGACTGGAAATGCATCATTTACGGAACACAGTCTACCAAATACACGTGTTCTAAGCAAAACATACTTACAAGAACAAATATTCGTTAATATGAAAATAATATTTATTTTATTCCAAATGAAATGACGATGTTTACATGTGTTTATGTTAAAATGTTTAATCTTTGAATTGACAAGGATGTTTTACTTTAGAATCCCAGAAAAAGAACTTAAGAAAAGCAGTTTCTTTCATTCAACTAATCTCTTTTTGTTTCGCTTACTTTTTGCTACAAAACAGTAGTGTTAGTTTTGCTGTCAGTTGGGATCTACGATCCCACGTTAGGTGGCATTGAAGTAGAATACCGTTTATGAAGAACATATGGTTTACACTTTATCTGATTTTCCGTAAAAGACAAAAATACAAATTTAGGATGCATGAAGCGATAAATCCGCATAACTGTACTGATTTTGCATGCAATTGCATATCGTCAAGTATTCATAACAATGACTGGTATTGATCATGCATTTTAAAACAAGAAGAAGTTGTCTTTGTGACAACCTTTCTAATATACAATTCCTGTTGACATTACCACAGTAGGCAAACGCTACTGTACTCCCAACGGAAGTTGTGTTGCAATATTGCGCAATATCACTACATCTGATAGAGATCTCCGATTGATGCCGGTAAGAGCCATTATGTTTACTGGTAGATTTTCAGAAAATCGTTGATTGCAGTTTATTACAGAATCCTTAATGGTAGACCAGCATATACAAACACTTGTTTTAGACGATGCATAATGTAATAACAGTTGGGTCTTCTGTCCACAACATTTGACAATCGTAAAAATGATGTAAACATTTGCCTATTTTGTTCAAACGAGGTACGATTGCATCAGTTTGTGTCGTGTTAGGAATAAACCACTTATCTTGAAAATGTGTGATTCATTAGCAGTTATGTGTGAGAGTATAACAATAGAGAAAGGTTTCACATAACGTCTCCATTCAGACATCGTTTAATTCAATCTAGACGCAGAGTGTTTCCTTCCTTAAGTAAGTGCAGTGCTAAGCGGTGCATTTATTGCAATTATTTATCTTGCAAGTGCACCATTAAATCAGCTGTTAATGGTAGAACATTTAATGTATGTATGTATAGCTTCAAATATTGATGGACGTATTTCTCACGTCATTTATGATTTGACTTGAAATGCATCACGTTGTGGTATACAATATGTTGGACAAACAGGTCGTTCCTTAAAAGTTCGATTCCGTGGACATAAATATAATGCAGGTACACCCAAAACGTTAAAAATTACTGGTACCAACACTTTCGTCAGTCAGGTCATAGATTTAGTAACGTCACTGTTCAACCTTTTGAATATATAACTGATGATAATGATGCAACCAAAAACTTTAAAATAAAAGCTAGACATATAGCAGAACTAAAATAGATAAAAACTCGCAGACCACTGGGCCTTAATGATAATATTTATAAACAATGACATATTTCAAAAGAGCCTTATATTGACATTTTTGTTATATTTTCCATTTGAACGCGTACATCTAGGTCTCATGGTAATAGACGTAATGGTAACATCACACGGAAATCACGTATTACTTTATCAGTCGCTGATTTACATATTATTTTCAAACGGTCTGGAAAGCACTCGATGCCTTATTGTCTCACCTCTCTATCCATTTCTACATTAAGCTGCTTGACGAGGAAGCAGAAACAATTTCCTTTCGAACACATCCTTTGTATAACACTACTTTCATAATTCAAAGCTATACGCAGCATGTTCTCCGACCTCATATCGACAAATATTTCAAAAAGTCCTAAAATGATATAATTTGTTATAAGTACTAAAAAACAATTAGAGAAATATGATTTTCAACTACAACAAAATAGTGTCTGACCTTGATATAGTAAATAACACTCTAAGGAATGCGAGTGTACCACATATACATTTTTCTATGCTCCGGCCGGTCATGTCATTGCTGGTAATTTTGACATTATAGATAAATGTATTCGGCATTTGCATTTTAAACGTCCGAAGTATAGATTACCTTCTGTGATTGATTTTAATGCATGCCGGGTCAGATCGCCAAATCCATTGCGGATTTTAGTATTAAATGGTGTCGTAGAGAACATGCTGACCCTAACTACCGTTTACTTGGAAAAAGACTATTCTTAACATCATAGATCCCGTATTAACTTTTATACAGCTAACCCCTCCCTACTTCCCACTAGACCTAGGTTTTCATTTCGTAATTTAAAATCGGGAATCCAGGATTTTATAATAACTTTGTTTTAGTTCCTGCTGATAAAGCAGCTAATAATATATAACTATTTTTTGACGCCTCCATTACGTCAATGTTTTATCTCAGAAAATCGGGAGTACTAATTCGTATACTCAGGAGCAATCTACGGAAGATAATGTTGTTTTGACGCATATCACTCAGTGCAAGATTTTCAAGGCTGGAATAGACGAAAAACAAAACAGATGTACTGGATTCCCAAATTACACAAACAACCATAAGCCCGTTTTATTTCCAATTTTAGTTCTTGCACCACTACAAATATCTCCAAACTTTTAACGTCTAGTCTTACTGCCGTTAAACATTACGTGATGAAGTCTTAATTATATTAACCGATGGGAAAGCTTATATTAGCAGGATTTTATATAGGATATTTCGACAATAAAACAAGTTTAAAAATTGCGATAACTTGTTTAAAATTACATATTAAATGTTTTAATTTTACAATATTCAAACATTTTAAGCCGAAATTAAGGTTTTATTTAAAACCCCAGTCAACCTCGTTTTCACTTTTTGGAGAAGGGGTTGGATGGAGTATGAAATATAATACTCGGACCACGTAATGAGATCACGTGACACAATATTGTGCTAACTTATAAAAACGTTGAGATTAATTTATTTTGGTATATTAAAATTTCAGTCGACGTTCTTGATAAAATTTGCAATAAACGTCAAACTTCATTATAAGATTTTTCCGCTGCGTTATATACAACTTTACCACACCACCTTATCAAGGTCAAGATTATTGCTCTGATTCAAAAAACTTTCGCTCAGGAATATACTTCGTGTTTGGCTTGTAGCATTATTAAAGCGTTTTATACTAACGGCAATTTGGACAAATACACTATGTGCACTTGCAATGAAGTTTGTGAATAACTTTTTTTCTTTTAGATAATATTTTCGTCAGGTATGGAACTACCGTTTATTGACAAGTGTTGGTATCTCTATGGATACGAACTATGCACCCCTTGTCGCAGATTTCATGTTGAGTCTTCCACCAGATACCCAGGCAGATGTTATTGAAGCCTTGAATGACACATCTCTATATCTGGATGACATATTGAACACTAACAACCATTTCTTTTCATCTATGGTTAATAATATATACCGTAAAGAAATTTAACTTAACAAAGCTAATATTTCTGATATTAAACGTTCTTTTCTCGATTTTCATCTCTTTATTGAAAATGGTGAGACAATTAGAAATATCTACAAGAGAGATGATTTGAATTTTGATATTACTTATTTAATACCCATTAAGATGAGCAGCTTCTTATGGGGTCTATGTGTTTCAACCTTTACTTTTTTTCTAGAGCATGTACACGAGTTGAGGACTTTAATATTCGTAATAATTGTATAACTAAAAAGTCGGTTGAAAATGGTTTTAAGTTTTCTAGATCTAAAACTAATTTGATGCACTTTTGTCAACTACGTAAACATCATGAAGACCCTCATCTAACACTGGAGTCTTATTTTCGCCCGTAAATTAACGATTATTCCACACCTTAAATACTTGAAGACCAGGTGCCTTAAAGCTCTTAATTTACTTAAAGATGTTGCAAACACTAATTGGGGAGCAGGTCGTAAAGAACTTTTACAACTTTATAGATCTCTTATCAGATCCACGCTGGACTACGGCTTAATAGTATATTGATCGACTCTTAATTCATACTTGCAGATGCTCGATTCTATACATAATCAAGGATTACGACTCGCCTTAGGTGCCTTTCGTACACCACCAGCCGAAAGTCTATATTTTGAAGCTAATGAACCATCACTGTCTCATAGACGGGACAAATTGGCCCTTCAATATGCCATTACATTAAAATCTAACCCTTGAAACCCAGTTTTCGATAACGATTTTAATCCTAGTTATGAACCTCTTTTTTATCAAAAACCGAAAGATATTCGACCATTTAACCATGGTGAAGTGATTTACAAACTTCGTAAGATCCTTGTCATGAACACTTTCATACTATCTTTGTAAAACTTGTTAAAAGATTTATCAAAATAGTTATGACCCTACCATTTTGCAACGCACTGCATGCTTGGTGGTGGATCCATTTACAGTTCGCCATTATGCTTTCCTCTTTAATTGTGCAATGACCGGACAGGCTGTGGACCCTATGATGACGGCTACCTAAAGCCCAAATTGACGGTGACGTTTGATGCAGTCTTGTCTTGTCGTGCCCTCAATGGTACAAAGAATTTACCCAGACAAAAACTACAACATTGAAGACCTCATAATTAGTTGATCCAATTTCCAAATCTCATAAATTGCTAATTAACACCCCGTGCCCTCAATGGTTTATTCTCTTGTTGCTCCTGCTTCTACCAAGTCACTGAGTACCTTCTTTGTGGCTTTCTATGCTATTGTTTTTTGTTTTTTTATATACACTGGCATCTTTGTGTTTTACTTATATTGCCTATTAATGCTGTCTTGTTTGTTAGAGAATAGTTCATGGCGGGGATTTCTTTATTTACACTGTCCCGTTCTTTTGGAATGATGGTAGGGTAAGTGTAAGGTTTGGTGCACCCTAGGACCTGGTTTAAATCACCAGGGGCATTTATTGCCACTGACCGTTCCAAGGCGGTAGCCCTATTGTCAACCCTTTTTGTGTTTGTGACGTCGTATGCCTGTATTCTTTATTAACATTACCATTCATGTTTGTCCTTTTGCGTCTTTTTTTGTTTACTGTGTTCTTTGCAAGCTGCATTTCCTGTTTGACGTTTATACTTATTTCTGTCAAAACACGGTGTACTCAAAGTTGCAACTTTAAAAAATTCACTGTCAACCTAGTTGGTAAAATACTGTATTATAGTTGATTCAAAAGGCACACGCGATCTGGAAAAAGGTACGTAAATACAAAAAAGAAAGTACGTGTATGTATATATTTAATAATAATAATATATATATATACATGACTGTGTTAGCCTAATTATGTGTGATATACTGTATAAAAAGAAATATAAAAAGATCGGGCAGGGAAAGTAGCATTCAAGGAGGACAGTAAACCACAAAACACAGAAACAAACACGCAAACAGACAAACAAGAAGTCAAAAGCAATAATAAATGCAAACGACATCACAAACACAAAAAGGGTTGACAATAGGGCTACTGCCTTGGAACGGTCAGTGGCAAAGTAGGCCACTGGGGGTTTAAACCGGTTCTAGGGTGCACCAAACCTCACACTTACCCTACTGTCATCCCATTAAAACAGGACAGTGTAAATAAAGAAATCCCCGCCATGATCTAATATCTAACCAACAAGGCAGCATCAATAGGCAATATAAGTAAAACACAAATATGCTCGTGTAAATATAATACAAAAAAAACAATAGCCTAGAAAGCCACAATGAAGGTACTCAATGACTTTGCAGAAGCCAGAGCAATAAGAGAATAAACCATTAAGGGCACGACAATAAAGATCATGGACAAACATCAAACGCCACCGTCCCAATGGGCTTTAGGTAGGCGTCATCATAGGGTCCACAGCCTGTCCGGTCATCGTACAATTACAGAGGAAAGCATAGTGGCGAACTGTAAAAGGGTCCACCACCAAGCATGCAGTACGTTGCAAAATGATAGGGTCATAACCTCTTTTGATAAACTTTTTAACAAGTTTAACAAAGTTAGTATGAAAGTGATCATGACCTAGAATCTTACGAAGTTTATAAATCACATCACCATAGAAGTCAGGTTGTGATAGTCCTTGTATAAGTATCGATTATTTTGTTGTATCAATTCTAAACAAAAGGTTCTACCCAGACATGTTTTGCATGTCTCGCTCGACCTGCCTTAATGGAGCCACTAACAACTAAAGTTTTAATAACACTTAAACCATATGCATACTTAGCTTAATATCTTCCAATTGCTGGACCAGATACGTGTCGTTTAGGCAATATATACTGTGAACTGCAAAACTGATAGAATACATTTCTAGCTTGGTACGGCCTTTTGCTAATTGACTTTTGTTTTTTCCAACCAGACATTTGCCCTTAAACAGTTTGTGACCAATGCGCCAGAGCTGCTTTACTTCATCAGAATATCTCATCTGGTGAGTATACTCCGTCGAATACCACTTCACCACATCCAAAAAGATTAAAATACAATATTTAGAGTGGTAGCAGGTTTTCTGCTAGTATCAGATTGAATTATTTTCTTTATAAGTATCTTTTTTTACGTTTTTATTACCGCTGATAACACGTGGATAACAACACGATTTGTTGGTTTGGGACTCTTCTTCATTTCACAGTGGTTGTAAAACGTTGTTCCAGACTGCAGATAAGAAAGACGCACTGACTTTGTTTATAACATACACATCTTTATTAAACATCTTACATTCACAACATTCAAAACAGAATGTCATACAAAGGCATACAATATATGATGTAGTATTATTCAAAACAATCATGCCATACACGTGTATCATTTAATATAATGTAATTCATATGCAAATTAATATTGTATATAACACTGATATTACATGTATTTATTACTTTCAATATCGCCACATATGTCTTCTTAATATTACCAAATAGCAACTATAATAAAACACACTGCCTGAGACTTTCATATCGCTTAACTGTTCAATTTAACACATGCATATAGGGTATATTTCACTCCAATCTTACGGCCATACATTATAACATGTATACATACATTTTAAATATCCTTTTAATAAACTAAACAAAAGTTTCTTTTTGATACTTTATTGTTACACATGTGCTTTTGCTCCCCGTGCATTTGTAATTGGTACACATTTTTATCAGACATGATATTTTTACTTTGCGTATCATCATCCAAATGCGACGTTTTATCAAAGGAATTACTGATTTTATCCAAACCACATCCTTCTTCTTCAAGAGGCAAGTCAAAAACAATTTTCGCTCATTTCTTATGTGTAGAAGTAAAGTTATGGATTTTGCTTAGCGGGTGAAAGAAATATTTTGGAATTCTGGAAATGTTCACAGTTTGTAATGAAGGTTTATGAGTAATTAGTTTGTTCTTCTTTTCTTTTATATCTAATGGAACAATATGGTAATACATTGTATATCTGTTCCAGATGAAGTAACATTTAATTGTCAGCTCTTCTATGTTGTGGTAGGAAATTTAATGGTCAGTTATGTCCGGAAAGTCATGTGACCGATTTAAATCAACACAAGAAACTGATTGTACCTTTACTAATTTACCATTTTCTTAGATGTTAATGTTATTGTTTGTTTGTTGTTTTATAAAAAAAATAATCATAAATCGAATGTTTTGGGGTCAAATATTTACACCCGGTAGACACAATTTTTACTTGTTATCGATGTTTTCATTTGATTTCTTTACCTTTTTACGTCATTTCAATCAACGTGCTTACGCATGAGGTATCATCAAAATCTGTAAATCTGCCAGTGGACAAGAAACATCCTTTAAAAGGTCGCACAATAACTAAACTTACCAAAAAATAACACGAATCCATCGATTCACAAAACACTCCGCTGGGAGTACAGTAGCGTTCGACTACTGTGATAACTAATGGACTCGTTTAGACAACAAGATATGCCTGAAGCAAGGTCTTGATACTCGATAGGTTTTGTAATATGAACAGTAAACGAATGATGCGAGAACATCACCGTGGGTGGTAATGGAAGCATATGCATGTTTTCTGTTTTCTTTTAAAAGTAGATATAAGTAGATACACGATCGGGAAAACTAGCATTGAAGGACGACAGTCAACCACACACAGAAACAAAGAACAGCGTAAATTTGAATAAAAGGCTAAATAAGACATCACAAACACAAAAGGTTCGACAATAGGGCTACCGCCTTGGAATGGTCAGTGGCCAAATGGTCAGTGGTAAAAGGCCGCTGAGGGGTTTAAACCAGGTTCTAGGGAGAATAAAACCTCACTCTTAATATATTGTCATCCCAATAAACGGGACAGTGTAAATAAAGATATCTCCACCAGGTTCAAATCGCTAACAAACAAATTTGTAGGCGACTATGAGAATAATGTATGTTTTAAAATCATTCTTAAAAAGCGTCAGATGAAACCATACAAGTCATGTGCAATGTTATACTACATGACGATTATGGTACTGTGCACATATATTGCTCGATTGTGTAGCTTGTAAACCTTTGATAAAAAAATAAGTATAAAAGTCGAACATGAAATACAGCTTTCACAAAACACAGTAAACCCAAAAACACGCAAAAGGACAAACATGATTGGCAACGTTAATAAATAATAAAGGCATATGACGTCACAAACACAAAAGGACTACCGCCTTGGAACGATCAGTGGCAAAAAAGGCCGCTCGCGGTTTAAGCCAGATTCTAGGGTGCACCAAACCTCACAGTTACCCTACTGTCTTCCCAAAACAACGGGACAAATAAAGAAATACACCACGGTCATTGCTTATGCGATGAACCGGATACTAGGTATTTTACAAGCATGTATAATATATAATATGAATTCCCCATGCTTGGTTTCGGACAATATCATACATTGCTCTCTTTCCAAAAAACATAAGTTTTAATCTAATTCATTCTGTGCCTTAAGATTACTGAAACTAAATCCCAGTCATACTTTATGCTGACAACACATACACAATTAACGTGTCCATATTGTGGATAGAAACTCGCAAATGCCTAAGAATTTTAACATAAACAACATAAGGATATACAGTCTGTTTATGTTGTCACGAAGTCCCATTCACCTATTATTTCTATTGAATCGATATGACAAAGCATTATTTTGAATTCGCTGTCACTCCTTGTTGTGAACCAACGGTCTTCGATCTAAAAGCAGTTTATGGCAGCATATTTATCCTAAATAAAGATGTACACGTAACTTTTGTATTTGCCATTTGTATTTGTGTATCAAGCAGTATTAAGGGGCGGAGTTCAAAATTCCTAAAACTTGAAATATCTCCCGTTGAAAATAAAATGCCGAGGTCATAAGAATTGACAGCATAACATATAGATTTGAATGTTCAAATATACAACAACATGCAGGCTGTAGGTATACATTACGTTATGATTTCCAGTGATTTAAATAATTTTCTCATTGAAATAAAAGTGGTAATCATCCACTCTTTTCAAACAGTGAAATTACCATAAATATATTTCACTGTTTTTGGAACTACTTTTTCTTACTGTTAGTGATTATCTCCCTTCAAACAGTTGTTATTCCTACCTCAGTTTGCTAATGTATTTTCCCGTGATAACTATATATGTCATAGATTTTTGCATAAACGTTGATGTTTATTTAACGGAAAATATTTTTACTGAAATAAATAATTTCAGATAGTGAAGGCTACCAGCGGAGAATACAAATGTGAAATAAGCACAAAAGCACTGATGGACGCATAAAATAAAAATAATTTTTTTTTTTTGAAGTGGAAGGTAAAAGTTTATTTCTTCTCATGAAGCTACCAAAACAGTATTCTCACTCGTAGCTACACCACTCATGAGAATACTGTTTTGGGAGCTCATTCGATGAAATAATTAAAACGTGTACTTTAAACCATCCAAATGTTTTTTATTTCACCCCAAAGAAAACAACAACAGAAGAGCGCATTTCATTCCTTATATTTACATACATATTTATCTTTAAAATGGCGTTGATTTCTTCTCTATATACGCCAGATTTACTATTTATTTCGAAAAATAGTTTATTATACGGGGATTTTTATGGAGTAAAATGTATCAGCCGTTACGATCGGCAACATTTTAGACACACCCCTCATGCGAAATATTCTATTAAGTTAAGCTCCGCCAATCATCCGATGAAAAACGTTAAAGGGCATATCATGAGGTATTCCGAAGGTAATGTTATTCATCGGAAAATGAAATGCAGCGTGTCAAATAAGATTCATCGTAGAGAATGCAATAGCGATGTAAATATAGTTGCATCTTCCATTGAAAGAAACAAATACCCTCTATTTATTAGAGGATGTATGCGTATTTTATAAAGGGCCTGTGTTTGGTGTGTATACAACTTTAGGAGTGTCCTACTTTGGAACTGATCTACCTACTTTGTAATGGTTTGGTATTTTGTTTTTGCATGAGAAAGAATGTAGTAGATACATGCAAACTGGTTAAATAAATGTGAGTTGATTATATATTCTACTTATTAACTTCTCCATTAAAATAACAAATGTTAATTTTATCCTGGATTTATTAAAAACGAAGGCGAACTGATAGTGTTTATGATAAATCATATAGGTTTTAGGTGAAACAAGCCATATGAGCTGTATTATTGAATTACCAAAACAGAACTTTTTAAATAACATTTTGTATTAAATTACGTTTTTTGAATACCATTTAAAGCTTAAGTAATCTGACTATTGATTTAATGTCATGATGGTAATATTAAAAGAGTATGAGAGTTAACCTTTGGAAATGTTCGAACACGATCTAAATAAAATATTGCAGTATCGGTTCATGAACGGTAGTGAAATATGCTTGCTGCAGTTCACGACCCCTAGCCCTGGGTTGAGCAGAACTCAATATTAATAAAATCAAAGTACAGAATTTTAACCATCCCGAAGATGGCATGCATATGACGATGGACATGCTATATTTAATGTCATCGTTCCATGAGACAGGAACATATGGTATATATCAAGTACACATTCAGTCCTTAACAAAATCAATCTATAGAAGGACTGTACACGCACATTGTAACAAAATGAGTGCATATTTACTATGAGTGCATATTTACTCGGAGTTTTTAACTGTGTTTGTCGTGGCCTCATTTTCCCTGATTTTGAATAGGAATTTTGGTAGATTTTTGCCAAGCGCATCACTTTTAATCGATGCCTTTATCTAATAAATGATATTTTACTAGATTCATTCTATTGATAAATAAAAAGTTGTTTTGTCGTTTATTTCATCGAAATCCATCAACTATTAAGAAAGTTATGATTTTACAAGCTGTGTAGTCAGTATTTACCAGTGCGGGCCTAATGAATGTATAGAACAAAATTACGACACTACATGCAATCCGAGCAATCCGAATAACATGACATTTGCATGGATGGCGTGTTCCACCAGGTATCCGTGTAGGGACTGTATATATGGGTTTCGGAAATCATAAGCACTTGTCACAGGATCGCCAACCATTATCCAGAATAGTTGGTGACCAATACCATAACCAATGTACCATTATAGCCTATAATGTGTTAACGGGATGTAAAACCAATTATTCATTCAGTCTATGGTTGAATTATTATGTTGTAAATTTTGCGTTACATCTAGAAATGTGAGATTTCATTGTCGATAAATTACATCTGTTATTGTTTTACACGTTTTGTTAAAGTTTAAAATAATGTCTATTCGAAGAACGTTAAGAATTCGGGTTTATTCATTCTGAATAAAGATTGCTTTGCAATCAGTTATTAGGTATGGTGATACATTAATGCTATAATAAAATACATGTTGTGATAACATTGTAAGACTGGGTATATAATTTGTAGCCGTATACGCTAGGAGCGTAGAGCATGTAGAGCGTATCGTCGGGAGCGTGGTCTACCGGGTCGTAGGTTGGGAACGCCGTCATAGGACGCGGGAACGACAGCATTCGCTCTTTGGGCGACAGACCAGACGGTAGCCACGGGGACGCTAAGCAAGAGGGCCTGGCTACGCAGATAGCTACGCAGAAAACGTCACCGGATGTGTAATAAAGGGACTTGGGCCATCGCCGGAAATGATCGTGCGAGTTGGAGTCGCGTGTGAATTACGTCACCGGAAGTTTGTGTGGAACATGTACCGGGACGAATAGCAACCGCTGAGGACGGGATTGCAATTTAACGTGGAAGTGAAGTATTAGTGCCGGGAACTGTACCGGAAGGACTCGGCTAGATATATCTTTGAAAGATAAAATAGCGTGTGATATAGCATATATATATATCATAAATACAGATATCAGATATTCAGTCTGATTAAAACCGAACAGTTTAATCTAACGTGTAGTGAACTTCATTTTAAAAATGATTTAAAACGTTGATATTTCTACTTTGTCATTTGTATTCATTTGTATATTCATCCTTTTGTAAATACATTTGTAAATTCTTGATTCTCCCTTGGTGAGTTGTCTCCACTTGGTCATCTTGTTTCACACATTCTATTTAGGGAAATCCTATTATGATTCTTAAATACACCAATACATTTGCATTTTAGCTTGATTAAAGTCCTAAGGCCATGTTTTGTTTCATGAACATCAAAATTAATACACAACAATAGATATTTACAATTCACACATCGGAATATCTGTGAAAAGCGAGAATAAGATTTTATTTGATGACGTAGAAAACTTTGAACAGGTAAATTAACCGACAGGTAAATGTATTTATGAGTTATCTGGCAATAGTTTTGCAGCTATACAATTCAGATTTACCTCATTTCCCCGTAGAGTCACGCAGTGGTAAAAGTATTATCTACGTCATGCAAATAATACTTATTTTTACATACAACTTAGTAGCGGTTTTCAATATAAGTTTCTCTCAAGAAATGTTCATGTGATGTTTAAGAGTCAAATTTGTTAATTGATAATACTACAAAAAGGGTGGACATTCATCTTTAAAGAACTGCGTAATGTAGCGTCTTTAATTTCAGCAAAAAGTATGAAAATGAGACAAATTGTCTTATAGAAACTACCACACCCATACAGAATGGCTCCATAATTTTGAACTGTACCATTGTTTCTATCCTAATTGTCGTTATTTATTTCAGTTGATATCCACAGTCTGCATACTTTCCACTAATGAGCATGACTTTTCTGTTCCGAGACATTGTATAGTTCGTTATACTTTGTATTATTTATAACTTCAAACACAAAATTATTATATTGCGGCAATGTTTCGTTGTCAAACATGTTCATCTGCACGCATTTCTATGCCGCATTTTTTCTAAATTTAAAATACAATTCTTGATAAAGTCATTAATCGTGTTTATATTTTGCTAATACAATGGAATGAGAAATGAATATTACATTATTTTATTTATTATTTTTTTGCAAAGATTTTGACTAATGGCCTGATATGATTGATATTTTGTTTTGATTAGAACATATATGCTTATTTTAAAGTAGCTATCCCGCATACAACAACAAAATATTACAAAGTTACACCGTTTCTGAACTTGCTGACGACGAAGTATATATCTATAATTTACCTATTTTGAGAATCCACACTCTATCATGTCTATAGACACATATTAAGTATTATATAGTAGTATATTAAGTAAGTGTAAGCTTTCACAGAACACAGTAGACCCTTGCAAAAAGACAAACAAGAATGGCAATAGTAATAATAAAGGCATATGACGTCACAAACACAAAAATGGATGACGGTAGAACTACCGCATTGGAACGGTCAGTGGTAAAAAAAGCCGCTGGAGGTTTAAACCAGTTTCAAGAATGCACAATACGTCACAAGACGTCACGCTTACCCTACTGTCATCCCAATTAAACGGGACAGTGTAAATAAAGAAATCCCCACCATGAACTATTCTCTAACCAACAAGGCAGTATTAATAGGCAATATAAGTAAAACACAAAAATGCTCGTGTATAGATTTATACTGAGATATATGCACTCGATCATTTGCGCATTAGTATTGCGCTCTTAAAGCCGAGCAATATTAATATGCAAAAGAACAAATCTATTAACCTATAAATACAATGACGTCGACCACATCTGACGTCAACGACGTCGTTCAAAATAGAGCGCGCTAAATAGGATCTAAAATCACGACACAGAGCAAGGGTGATGCGTATCAATTAGACCGGGCAGATGTATAAGCTACTAAAGTTACTTTGATATTCCAATCAATATTTGCGTTACCCCAATCGTCAAGAACAGTGCGTGTAAGAAATGTGTATCTTAAGTATTTGTGTTGTTTGTTTAAAAGGTGGTTTACGTCATTTTGAGCACATGCAATGCCATAAATGACGGTCGTTTGTTTTATAGTAGAGGCAGACCATCCCATTCCCTAGGCAGAACCAGAACCCATCACATTCCCTAGGTAGAACCAGAACTGTAAGTAAAAAAGGTGAACAACACCTTGGCGTTGTTGTACTCATATCAGTGCTGACGGACACTAAAGCACAAATGATAAAGGCTGTTTTAACGGTTTAAACATGTGGAAAAATCATCGTACATAATTGCATTACAAAACCCTTAATTAAAACGCTAGCCAGGTGTTCAAGCCATATAGTAATAATGTATATATGTCCATTAATATAATAGCGTTATTCGTCGGATTTAAAATCCTCGTGATGCGTCAAATGAATTGATGTGTTGATAATTCTTAATTTTACACTCCAGTTTAGGGGTTTGGACTGGCTGCTTAAAGCGATTTGATGACGACTACCTAATGTCTCTTCTTGGTCTTCAATTATGTCATCATATTTCTTCAATATTGCCGGTTCCTGGCTTAGTCATGTTAGTATACGAATTGTGTTTTCAGCCCTTCCCTTTGTGATTTGGTAAGTTGATGGAAGAGGCGGGTGATCTTTTTTTCCATGGCAATTTGGAAAGACTCCAGAAGCGCTCTAAATCAATAGTATCATTTGGTAAATGCGACGCCATAACATTAAAGATGAAGTCTGGTCTTAACTGTTGAGACGTTCCTCAGACGGGGCTGGAGAGCAGGAAACCTGTTTGTGATTTTACCATTTTCAAGAAGGATTTGATCTTGAATTATAGTCCAATAGTGATCTGTGCCAATCAACATTTGACATTTCAAATGTTTCGTCGTCGGTAACGGGATGTGCCATCTTAAGTCCCTTGAGATACGGTATATGTGCTGTAGTGCTACACAGGTGGTTATATAACGGTACGTCTATCATTGGCACAATAAGCACCTGTAGGGGTATTTTCTCGCCTATGTCAGATACTAAGTTAACTGTCGAGTTCAACATTGTGCGAAAAGCATAGAGACAGGTATCATTCGAAAGGGTAATATCTTATCTTTGTCGGGGTATCAATGTTCGGCCCTGATAGTGTATGTGACTGGGGTAAATTGAGGTCAAACGTCAAAATAATCTTTAATCAGAATATTTATTGAAAAACTGAATGTATATTTTTGAAAGCCCTTATTATTTTATTTATGCACCAAGCATATTTCGGTCATAAGCTAACATAAGAAATAGGCTCAGAGGTGAGCTAATATACGTTGATAAGTGTCCGTTCATCGTCCGTCTGTCCACCTATCCGCTGTCCGTCCGTCCATCCGCCGTCTGTCCGGGAGAACGTCTAGTAGCCACTCAATGAATTGTGAGTCGAGTTCAACATTTTGCGAGGAGTAAAGAGACAGGTTACAAATGAAAGGGTAATATCATACCTTTGTCGTGGTACCCGTATTCTGCTCTGATGTTGTATGTGACAGGGATAAATTGAGGTCAAAGGTCATGACCCTTTCCAGAAAATATAATTGAAAAATTGAATGTACATTTTGAAAACCATTATTATTTCGTTTATGCATGAAACACCTTCAGGTCATAAGTTTACACAAGTAAAAGGTTCAAAAGCAAGCAGATGTACGTGATAATTCCTCTATATCGTCGTCCGTCCGTCCGACAATCCGCCGACCGTCCGCGCATTTGTCTGTCATTTGTCCGGACGAAAGTCTAAAAGCCATTCCATAAATTGCGATTCGAG
This sequence comes from Cyrtodaria siliqua, assembly GCA_037043455.1. Lineage (NCBI taxonomy): Eukaryota > Metazoa > Mollusca > Bivalvia > Adapedonta > Hiatellidae > Cyrtodaria > Cyrtodaria siliqua. The sequence goes on from JAWPHD010011410.1 coordinate 61,742, forward strand.
TTCAAAATATTGCGAGCAGCAAAAAGATAGTATAACTCGAAAGGGTATTCTCCCCACTTTGCCGTGGTATCCGTGTTCAGTCCTGATTTCAGACGTAATTGGGGTAACTTGAGGTCAAATGTCATGACCTTGTTTCATAATAATTAAATATAAAACGACATGTAATTTTTGAAAAGCATTAGTATCATTGTGTTTGTGTATGATACTACTTTCGGTAATAAGCTAACAAGGGTTCATATGTGAGGTAATACATAATGATAACACTTTTCCGTCCGTCCGTCCGTCCGTCAATCCGCAGTCTACTTTTGAAAGTATCATGGAGACATATATCACTCGAAAGGGTATTTACTTGCTTTTATTGTGGCACCCGTGTTCAGTCCTGATTTTGGATGTGACTGGAGGAAATTCAGGTCAAAGGTCATGACCCTGTTTCACAAAACTTAAATGAAAAACAAATGAATGTTACCATTAAAACATGTAAAAGTCTTATTACTTGTTTATTTACAAATCACCTTTCGAGGATTATTACACCTGAGCTAAAGGCTCAGAGATGAACTAGTATACAGTAAGCACTCTTCGTTGGGGGCCCGTCTGTCCGTCCGCTCATCTGCCAGGCGAGTTTTCTTTTCTTTTTTCTTTAAACGGCTTTTCCTCAGAAACAGTTTTGCCGATTTTGACCAAAATTCACAAGGGTGATCCTCATATCATTGGTTTTCAAGAGCAGGATGGCCGCCATTACTAAAAACAGTCTATATCTTAAAACATATTTTGTTCTGCTAAACAGATTTCGACAATTTGTGCTGGACCGTCAAGCTTTTTTAAACAAAGTCCCATGTATAGAGGTTTCACATGTTTCTTTAGACTTATATCTGAAAAGAGTCCTTACAAAAAATATTTTTGAAACCACATAAAGGTTTATGTATAGTTCGTTCGTTTGTTCGTTCGTTCGTTCGTTAATTCATTTATTCATTCCTTCCATCATTCATTCATTTATTTATATATTTGATTGTTTTTCGTTTGATTGCTCGTTCGTTCGTACTAACGTTCGTTCAGACGTTCGCTGTTTATTCGCACGCTCGCTCGCTCGCTAGCTCGATCGTTTGCTCGCTCGCTCGATCGTTCGCTCTCTCGATCGTTCGCTCGCTCGCTCTCTCACTCACTCAATCACTCAATCACTCAATCAAATTAATCACTCACCCACTCACTCACTCACTCACTCACTCATTCATTCATTCATTCATTCATTCATTCTTTTTAAGTTATCTAACTCGTTCAGCATGGGTTAGATGATTAAAAAACGACAACACTAATCTCTGGTTTTCTCACTTTTCTGTTTTTCCCAAAGACCCACATTTCTTAGATGGGATACTTGAAACTAAAAATTAGTTCAAAGCTTGAGATATGTGGATTCAGAACTAAAACGTTGAGAAGAAGAAAATGTTTGGTAGGGAGAGATTTGCATGTAAAATGTTAAACACAAGAAGTTTTGTAGAATTAGCAATAATGTAACTGTCAGACTGAGTGACAAGCTCTAGTAAATTATTTTTCTAAGGTGGTGGTATTCGCGGCACAGGAATACATGTTTATATTTCCATTATATCATATGTGTAAGTTAATCACAAATGGTGTGCATATCCTCAAAAATCAAAAGGAGTACCACGTTGGCTCTTGATAGTTCAGCAAAATACATTCTTGACTCGTCATCATCGTCGGAACCCACGTTTGATTGATTACGTTATCATTCAATTTATCGTGATAAAACGCGGGTTCCGACGACGATTCGCCATTCAATAGACAGAAATGTGACAATTAAAAAGACAGTTGTTCCTTTAATACTAATGAGCAGACATCCACGTTTTTTTTGTTTTTTGTATTGTTCTTTTGTTCACAAAACGCATGACATTTTTCCCATAGTTGGTCTTCTAACAAAATTGTAAAAGCAATAGTCGTACAGGATGTGTTTTTCATAGAAACCAGTAGATTTATTAAAACTACAACAAACGATAAAGATATATCATGAAATATAAAATCGAAATGACAAATAAAAACTGAAAATCATTACTGAGATCCTTATTCCACTGTTATTTACGCATACATACTGTGCTTAACGTATCATCCACGCAGTTGCCGGTGAGTTAGAGCCCCTCCAGAGACACTGTTATAATATATATGCATCCGGGAATTCTTACTTACGGATAGTAACGTTTAATTGTTCTTTAACGTGTGCAAGAGGCATACACTCCGTCTGGTTTATGTCCCTATCTAAAGAACGAAGCTGGTGACGTGTGCTGCTTAAGAACATTCCAACGAAACTTGTTTCACATGTGAAGCTTGAATCAGGGACCGCCAAACCGGCACACATATAACATATCAGATATGTACTGAAAGTATCAACAGGTCGTTTTCCTTATTAATTGGCATTCATTATCAATTGGCATTCATAATCAATTGACTCTATAAAATACCATATTCCATTTTGGAATTTTCATTCAACAAAATCGTAAAACAGGAGACTTCAGCTTAGGCATCAGGATGTCTCGTAACTTTCAAACTCATGACTGTAGACGGGTTCTATTATAATCTTGAACGTTTATTTATTGCAACTGCATGCATTGAAGAAATGTTTTAACATTATTTTGGTCGACATGAAAACTACCTGGAAAATAAAAATATTTTTCACACTTTAAACAAGTGACATTAGAACCACGTTAATACCATTAATAACGTTAACGTTATCTGCGGTATTTACAATAGTTAGCAATCCAAACTGGCATTAATAAAAGGATTTTAAATTTATGATACATACACCACCATACAAATTGTGTTGTCTTAAATGAACTGAACACTTACAAAGCTATCATGGTAAGTTTTCATTTTCACCTAACAAAACAGCGTGAAAACGGGGGCATGACCTTTGACCTCGATTTTCTCACGTCACGTGCAAAATCAGAGCTGAACATAGGTACCACGAAAAAGACAAAGGAATCATCTTTCCAATGATTAATGATACCAAATACTTTGCTCCTCGCAAACTATTTAACTCGAGCCTTAACTAGAACAGATAGGCTAAAGTTGCCTCTAGACTATGGATATTGAAGCCAACTTTATGACGTCCTTTCCATTGCGGGTAAGTTGCAACTTCTGTGCTAAATCTTCAGTGATAAACGAACGTTGGGCGCCCTCGTCGAACATTATGTTTGCATCTACACAAAACTGATCAGAACATACAGGCGCAACTGCATTTTTCAAAAGTACATCTGATTTTGACTAAACTGTTGAAGCATGTATAATTGCTGTTTTACTTTTTTATGTACTGGGAATGTTCTCAGAGTTAAGTTCTACAGTTAAATATTTTGGTTCTGTCAAATTTCTATGACAAATACTTATGTGATGTTTACCTGGACAATTGCGGCATCTGTTTTTTTAATTACATTTTGAAGTGTGTTGATTTCCTATTGTTTGGGGCGCTTGTGTCAGCCAAAGGTGTCTTGGACTTTTCAGATAAAATGCATCTACTACCGCAATAAGTTGTATATCAGTGAAACAGACATTTTTAGTGGTAAATGAAAATGCCTTACTGTTGAAAATCGGGCGTAAAAAATTAGATTATTTTTTTTAGAATTTTTATCCAATAATGGTTTTAAATGGTTGGATATTAGTAAATAAAGACAATCCGAAACTTTTATAGCAAAATATGAAGGCTAACTGAAGTTATTTGAAATTTCTTAATTTTTTGCTGTCCCACCAAGTTGACTAACAAGGAATTTACATACTAGGAAAAAAATATTTATTTCTCAACCGATTTTCTAAAGTAAAGTAGTTTTATTTACCACTAAAAATGCCAGTTATAGTGATATATAACCGATGTACGTATTATTTCAAATTTCTCAATAAACTGCAGAAAAACGTTGGCTCAAACAAGCGCCCCAAACAATAGGCAGTTATAACACATATTCTGGCGTTTTACAACTGTTATGTGTGCCTTGTAGTCTGTTATCTTTTTTGCCGTTATGGGATTCTTGGCAAAAAAGAAAATGCACACGTTTTTGCTTCCGGATGCGTCCTGGAATGTGTGATATAGTTGTTTATGTTTTCTGTGGTTGGTTTAAACTTAGATCTACCTCCTGTAAAGAATTACGCCGTGGGCTCGAACACTCCTGCTTCAGTTGGCTGTCCAGCCTCTATTACGTTAATCTCCTTGAAAATAACCTTCCGTAGATAATTTGCCAGTTATCGTTCCGGTGCGCAAGTGCTAATTGCTTGAGAATTTCTGTTGGTAGTTTACCAATGATAACTGGTACTAACAATGTGCAGAACGACTCTTGAGATTGATGCAATGATTCTAATCCTGTAATATACGCGTCTAACTTCGTAGACTATATAAACTATTCTTTGGTGGTGGTAAATGAAGCAATGTCTGCATGTACGCATGCGTAATTTTGTGTGTTTGACCGAACCTTTCTCTGAGAAGATCTATTGCTTTGGTGTAATTTGCGTTTATAAGTGCAACCCCCTCTATAGTCATTAAAGCGTCACTTTCTAGGTGTGATTTCAGATAACTGAATTTCTGCACATTCATACGATTTGGGTTGAAGCGAACCGTCGATTCGTACGAATCCCAAACTGTTTGCCAAAGTAGAATATCTCCGTTAAATGTATGGAGAGAAAGTTTTGTCAACCTGTGAAAATGTGTTGAATTAGAAGATGTGATATTTAATGCTTGTTGCGACAGCTCAGGAATGTGATCGGCGACCATATTGCTAGGTGACGATGATTGTACATCATAGGGTCTGATATAGGCGGCGGAACAATTAACTGCTAACCTTGACTGTTGCCTATTGATGCTGCCTTGTTGGTTAGAGATTAGATCATGGCGGGGATTTCTTTATTTACACTGTCCTGTTTTAATGGGATGACAGTAGGGTAAGTTGTTTGGTGCACCCTAGAACCGGTTTAAACCCCCAGTGGCCTACTTTGCCACTGACCGTTCCAAGGCGGTAGCCCTATTGTCAACCGTTTTGTGTGTTTGTGATGTGGTTTGCATTTTTTATTACTTATGCCTTCTCGTTTGTCTGTTTGCATGTTTGTTTTTGTGTTTTGTGGTCGACTGTCGTCCTTGAATGCTGCTTTCCCTGGCTGATATTTTTATCTTCTGTATAGTTGGAGGTGTCGTAAGGTATTTTCAAGATTTAACGAATACTCAATTTGTACGATTTCATCGTTAATGTCCTTTATTTCTGTGAGTTCCAATATGTTTTCGTTAACTGAGTGCAAAACTTTCTTTTTCATGTTGAATGCATCCAAGATTATGTTGAATTCTACCATTGTAGAATTGTTTTGTTTTGCCTTTTATTTTTGTATGACACTGCGGTGTCCTTCCCGGATTGAAACTAACTTCTGTATATCCATTTTGCTATCCTGGTCAAGACATCAATATCAAAATATGGTGAGGATTTATAATACGTTGTGTCCAGGTTCAATCCTTTAATATAACTGACAAATCATAAATATATATTCATATCTGTATAGTCTTTCAAAAGGAAAGTTAATTCAATATTAAATAAATAGTAACTCTTCTTCAAATTTTCGAACACTTGTTCTTTTTCAAGAAAAACTTCATATATACAATGACGTCGACCACGTCGGACGTCAACGACGTCCTGCACATTACAGCGCGATACGACACTCTATACACCGTAAAAGGGTCGATTACATCTATATTGGCATAGAAATGATTATGTCAACATTAGCAATCAGTAGGTAGACATTTGTTTAATGAAGTGTTTCTGACAACGAATATTGCCGAATTTGTATTTAGAGGTATTTAGATGGTATGCTCTTGGTCATATTTGTCCACGATAATCATATTGCCCGAGGGCGAAATGGCTAAGGTATGCCTCTTGGTCATGTGGCCCTGGATAATCATATTGGCCCGAGGGCTTTGGCTCGAAGGCCAATATGATAATCCAGGGCCAATATGACCAAGAGGCAAACATAAAAACTATCTTTTTATTACATATATAAATAAATATCCAAAACAAATATATTTAATGTATATTTCATTTATTTTTTACACATATGTTCGTATGATTATCACGCCACCTGAACAACTTCTTGAATACAATGGTGATAGCATGGTTGAATCAATGACATTTGGAATGTTTGATTCATTTTTAGCTCTACTGATCAAAGATCAAATATCAGCAGAGCTTATGCCGTGGTGCAGCTTATGTCGTCCGTCCGTCAGTCCGTCCGTAAACTTTTCTTTATGGCGACTACTCATTTGAAACTACTTGACGGATTTTCATGAAACCTCACAGGAATGTTACCCTTGATGCCTAGTAGATCCCAGCAAAATTTTAGGTCGGCCGGAATTTCGCCAGCGGCTATCTTTATTTACATGGAGTTATATAGGAACATTTTGTGGCGACTACTCCTCTGAAACTACTTGTTGGAATTTCACAGGAATATTGCTGTTGCTGTCTTGTTGATTCTAGCAAAAAAACATGTCGGCCGAAAACTCAAGATGGCTGCCACAGCTAAAAATAGATTTTAAAAATGTGTTTTTGTGCGACTACTTCCGAAAAACCATAAGAGATATTGATTTAGAACCTTTATCAAAATGACTAGCACAACACGTAGTTGGTCCTAACTAAAGTTCATTTAGATTGGATGTCAAACATGGCCGCCAGCGGCCATCTTTGTTGATATAGAGTTATATAGGTAAAACTTGTGGCGACTACTACTCTGAAACTACTTGACGGATTTCCATGAAACTTCAACGGAATGTTGCACATAATGTCTAGTTGATCCTAGCAAAAATTCAGATCGGCTGGAAATTGAAGATGGCCGCCACGGCTACAAATATATTTTAAAAATGTGATTTTGTGCGACTTCTTCTGAAAAATCATAAGAGATATTGATTTGGGACCTTTACCAAAATGACTGGCATGACATGTAATTAGTCCTAACCAAAATTCATTTTGATTGGATGTCAAACATGGCGGCCAGCGGCCATATTTGTTTACATAGAGTTATACAGTAAACATTGTAGCGACTATTCCTCTGAAACTACTCGACAGATTTTTATGAAACTCCTCAGAAATGTTGCTTTTGATGCCTAGTCGATCCTAGCAATATTTCAGGTCGGCCGGAAATTCAAGATGGGCCCCCACGGCGAAACAAATATTTAAAAAACAAGATTTTAGCGACTACTCCTGGAAAACTGTTAGTGATATTGATATGGGACTTTTTCTAAAATTATCAGCATGACATGGAGTTGGTCCTTGTCGAAAATCATTTTGATTTGACATTAAACATGGCTGCTAGCGGCCATTTTTGTTTACATGGAGTTACGTAGTAGAATTTGTAGCGACTACTCCTTTGAAACTACTTGACGGATTTTCATGAAACTGCATAGGAATGTTGCTCCTGATTCTAGCAAAATTTCAGGTCGGTCGGAAATTCAAGATGGCCGCCATGGCTAAATATATATTTTTAAAAACAAATTTGTAGCGACTACTTCTTGACAACTATAAGTGATATTGATATGGGACTTTTTTTTAAAATGATCGCTGCATGTCATGATGTCCTTGTTTAAAATTATTTTGATTCATCAATAAACATGGCTGCCAGCGTCTATCTTTGTTTACCTTGAGTTATATAATAAAAACGTGTAGTGACTACTACTCTGAAACTACTTGACAGATTTTCATGAAACTTCACATGAATGCTGATCTCGCTATCAAAACCTATCAGCAGAGCTTCAAGGTCATTGATCTCTTGTTTTCTTCAAACTGCTTTATAATATGCAATTCATTTTCAATTTCTTAGGAGGCAGAATGTAATTACTCGTCAAAATAAGCTTCTGATGTGCTTGGAACAGGCTGAAAAGAAAAATCAACGCCATTGGCTTCACTTCCTGCCGATGAAACCACCGAATCGGACTGGACGGTGTGTCTTAATCCTTGACTAGTATCAGAATGACCATGGACAATGATTGACATTTGTATTTGTTTGTCTAGGTTTCCAGAGTTATAATGATTTAATGACAAAAAGTGTTTGTGTCCCAACAATTGTGCAACCTCATTTGGTGGTCTGTTTGCATCAAGCAATTTTGCTATGCATATTTTTCTGCCCGAGTGATTCACGTGTCGTGATATAAATCCAGCCTTCTCGCTCGTTGGTTTGGCGATCTGTCCAAGATTATTTTTCCCCATAGGAGCATATACAAACCACATAGCTCCATTCTTACAATTTCGTCCAAAGTGTGGATTGGTAAAAAGATAGAAATTTGAATCTGGTTGACACAAACGCTCATGCCTCTTGTCTGCATATGCCTTATAAATGGGACAATATAAATGGCCCACGGGACAATATGGGTCACCTGAATAAGGTGAAAAAAATATGAGAGAGAGTGGAAAAACACAAAGAATTATTTACAAATATATGATTATATAATAATAAAGTTTTAGCTTTCCAAACATTTCGTTCTAGAGCTTTTTTCTCCACCGCCATATGCTTGCCATCTTCGGGATGGTTCAAATTCTGTACTGTTGATTTTTATGAATATTGAGTTTTGCTCAACCCGGGGCTAGAGGGCGTGAGCGGTAGCTACCATATTTCACTACCGCTGATGAACAGTCTCAATCAAACCGAGACTGCAATATTTCGTATGTGTCGTGTTCGGTCGTTTCCAAAGGTCTATTATCATACTCTTTTTTTTTAAGTTATAAAAAGCCAATAGTTGAAAACTAGGAGGCGTGTTTTGTTGGATGTTTTGCATCTTATAATAGCTGCATACGCATATTTCCGCACATATGGGGAGAAGAATGATGCACTTGTCACATGATCCAATTTCCAGCCGCATGTCATGACATAAAAATTGCAATATCAAAGTCTCAATATCAGTGCATCTTCACAATAAAATACTGGATGCAAAAAGTAAAACATTATTAGATTTTGCATGAAGTCAATCAAATAGTTTTTAATTACTTATTGCAGTGAATAGAAGAGAAAAAAGAAAAAAACAAAGAAATAAAAACTAAAGGATTTGAACTCGGATCTTTTGCATAGAAGTCGAGCGCTCTAACCATTAGGCCACGGCCTCAAACGTGCGAATTCGTAATTAAACAGTACATTTTGTAATGTATTATTCTGATTCTATGACTCCTGATACTCACGCAAGCGTCAATAGTGCTTATTAAACTCCAAAGTCGATTGAAATTGTCCTATTTAGTCGTATTTATCGATTATTGGTCACTGGCGAGACAGTTAGTCAGACTGATTTATCCTGCGAATGACAAGGGACATCGCCGAGGAGGCCGGAAGACAAATTACCAGGTCGATCTCTGGAAGTAGCTACTGGTTTCCCGTTCCGTATATACTATCATTGGAGCTATTTGGAAGACCGGTTACCATGATTTCGGCGAGTAGTAACTACTCACGGATTTCCGGCAAGATTCGAAGATAGTAGAATGGTGCCCAATCTAATTATTGGCGACGAACATTAGTGAGGTGGCAAGGACAATCGGGGACCAGTCTACGGAGATAGTATATCAGCGAGTAGTCTGGTACCCTTCCCCTAATGCATTCGCTACCGGCAACCTTCGGAAATAGTATATCGGCGAGTAGTCTGGTACCCTTCCCCTACTGCGCTCGCTACTCTCAGCGAGAGCAGCAGTAGACTGCTACACAGCGTTTACATATAAACGACTGTAGAAGTCCGCCATTATATTTACCTGTTTGTTTTAAAGGCGTAGTCATTTTAACAGTTTATAGATATCCCGCCACCTTAATTCCTTTATGTAAGTGACGCGTCTGCATTATGTAAACAATATTAAATGAAATACCAATACATGTATATGTTTCCAGTCAGACGCTTGGCCACGATCATGGATGGAATGCGCTTTATTTAGCCGTAATTTACGGCAAAAGAATCTTTGACTGTCGCTTGTTTGGGTGAAACTGTACATGCGCAGTGAAGCAGTCTAGCGCAGTAGAGAAAGGGTTACAGACTAATAGGCGAGGTGTTCCAATTGCCGTTTACCATGATTTTTGAAGACTTCGCTTCTTATCATTGTAGCTAACGTTTACGGGGTCACGTAGTGCAAGGTTGACTTTAGATCTTCGTTCGCACGAGAAGAAGAATTATTATTATTATTATTATTATTATTTCTCTAAGCATGAATAAGGATTTCACTCTAGGGAATGTAACTTCTCCTCCTTTAGGCCTAAATCCATACATGATAAACAAATAAATAAAACTATTTTAGGGTAAGTAGTGGTGTGTATATATCGTGGAGTATTTTAGCGATTTATAAAATATTTAAATTTTCTTTAATATAAATAGATTACATGGTTCGTCGAACATCTTTGGGATGAATTTCCTCGGATCTGTCGTAGAACCGTTCCCGGTTTTAGTGGCCCGTTCTGTAAATGCATTATTAAGTTGCAAGAAGTCTTTTAATAAATAAATATCAGATGTATTCTTAATTTGCTTCAAAATATTATTAATATTTTGTCATAATAATGGATTCACTATATAGTGTGCCTATTAAGAAGGGCATAACACAAATTACCCCGTGCAGAACCTCCGTTCCTGTCAAAGAGTTACCCAGACAGCTGACCGGTGTTACCTTCCTTGTAAAAGTATCTATTTTTAGATTGTTGTTACCAATGTATATTTGTTTAGATTGTGCACTTTCTACTGAAATATGATATCATAATTTACGTTTGTTTACCTTTTCCTAAAAGTACTTTGCTTCTAAAAATGTCGAGTTCGTCGTCTGTGAACGGATCATTAGGCTCTCATTTGTTTATTCCCTAGTCCCGCTATGTTTCCAAATACGTCTCTTGAATGTTTAAAAACATCATCTTTCAGAATTTTCCTCCATAGTTTCTATCAGTTAATTATCTGTGAACACTTGATTGTATATATTTTATGGAATCTGGTTCGTATTCCGAGTTATTCTTTTTCAGGATGCTTAAGAACAACCTGGCAAGGTACATATTCAGTTGAACAGGAGGTACTCCTTCAATGCAACGTTCTTCTCCAATGCTCAACAGCCAATCCTGAACTTTCTTTAAGTCGGAAATTGATTTTCGTCTTTTTGTTGGGATGTTTCATGCTTTCTACATATTCCCTAGTGTCTTCCTCACTGACTGGGATGCATTTTTGCCTATTCTGCGATGCTATTAAACCATCTGTTCGACTTTTATAGCTAGTTTATACATGTGTTTCAAACAAATTGTAACTGTATTAGCGATTGATTTTAAACTTAAGTTTGAATTTATTAATTATGCTCTGCTCATTTCTGTTAAGAATTGGGTAGCTTGAAACCAGTTACGAAACTCGGAACATACATTTAGTTTTTTCGCATGTGGGAGAATGTGGGTTAATATAGTTTGGTAATTAAGTTTTAATTCAAACCGTCGTGCAAATCAATCTCGCAATACAGCTCCGTAAATGGCTAAGGCTGTATGAACCGTTATTTGACGGGTTCGTCACACGTAATTGTGTGTATTATCAATTAGTCGACCGACTGCTATAGTAGCCGTTTCAACGGCTCAGACTATTAAATTGTTTCCCAGACGGTATAACTATTTCGGTATTGATAAAAGTTGTCTTTGAGAAACTGCTTACTATTGTAATTTCATATGGATTGTAAAGTGACACAGGCAGTGCTGATTTATTAAAAACACGAGTTCTTCTTTCTGCCTTGCACGTTTGCAAACACTAACACTAACTATTAGTATAGTTCAGAGAAAATGGTTTGCATATTACTGACTGTTGATTATTGTGCACCAACAATATGTTGAAACATATGACAAACATATGATAGAATGACATAAGAAAACGGTTAACTCAGCAATCTACCTCATTATATGCAAGCAGCTTTAAAGTCTGATGATGCTGGATTAATAAATCTAGATGTTCAGCTTTGACACCGTGTTTACAAATGAATACGGCTCCAAATCTAATTATTTCTGCTTTTATTAACATGTTTATTTGAGTTGATTGGTACACCATAAATATATTTATTTTCCATTTCCACAAACACACTTAGCACTCCTTAACTGTTGACGGTTGTCTATAAACGTTTTGCGTTCCTTTGATTGACGTTATCTCTTTAAGTTGACGACATGATGCGTTGGTTTGCCTTGGTTCATGTTTAAAACCGTAGTTAGATTCCAAATCTAATTGTTCTGCTTTTACAGGTATGTTTATTTGAGATAATTGGTACACCATAAATATATGTATTATCTTGTTCATTATCTCATACACACTCTGCACTAATTAAATTATGGCTATTTTCTACGAACTCTTCACATTTCTATGAGTTTATCTCGATCTGATGACGATTACGGTTAGACACGTCCTTTCGAGTGTGATTTTGTTTCATCAACCATCATTTGTTTCTTCAAAACATCAAATGATTAATATATAAGTAAAATAATACATTTTTTTATTTATTTTTTTTACTTTTTATATTAATAAAATATTATTGACTTATAGTTTATAGTAACATGTTTGTTCAGTATCGAGGAATTAATCAGGAATGATTACTCCCATGTGGTAGATACATTCGTAAAGTGCTGTAGTATCATTCTGTCCTAAAATATGTTTTACCAAAGGCGTCTCTCTTTCCAATAGCGTGATCAGTGCTCTAGCTAGCTCATTAGTTCTGTAAACATTAATAAATGCGATCTAATGCGCAGGAGATGATTTTCTTATCAATTCATAGTGTTTAAAAAAATGTAATGGCATTAATACGCTATAAGGCGGGCACCATTTACTTTTAGTTCTAGGTCATTGATTAAATATTGCATGTGATAATGATGCAGTTGCATTAACTGATGTAAAGGTAAATATAAACGTAGAACATGAAATGTAGCATTGAAGGACCACAGTCAAAAACAAACTCGCACAGAGACAAATAACAATTACAAAGATTATTAAAAGACAAGATATGTCATAAAATAACATAAAATGGTTGACAAAAGGGCTACCACATTGGAACGGTTAGTATAAAAAAGCTGCTGGTGGTTTAAAACAGGTTCTAGGTTTCACCAAGCCACACTCTTACCCTTTTGTCATCCCAATAAAACAGGAGAGTGCAAATAAAGATAACCCGCCAAGTTATATTCGCTAATAGAAAAGGCCGCAGTAATAGACAATATAAATAAATACTGAAAAGGGGATAGCTTTAAGCAAAAAACACAAACAAAAGATAAAAGTAGTAGACTTGGTTTTGTTGAGTCTGTTCATGAACGGTAATAAAAATGCAACACCTCTCATGCCTCCTAGCACAGGCTTAAGCAATATTCTACTTTAAAAATAAGTATAAAAGTCGAACAGGAAATGCAGCTTTCATAGAAACCCCAAAACACGCAAAAAGGACAAACATGAGTGGCAATGTTAACAAATAATAAAGGCATATGACGTCACAAACATAAAAAGGGTTGACAGTAGGGCTACCGCCTTGGAATGGTCAGTGGCAAAAATGGCCGCAGTGGATTTAAACCAGTTTCTAGGGTGCATCAAAACTCACATTTACCCTACTGTTATTCCAATAAAACGGGACAGTGTAAATAAAGATATGCTCGCCATGAACTATTCTCTAAACAACAAATAATACATAGAGTCTGGTCTCAGCGATTTGGTTTATTTAAACACCGAGATGGGCGTAACCCATCGAGGTTTGTTGATCTCAAAGGACCAGTAAGTAATAACACACTGATTTATAGTCGAAGCAACCTTTTACGGCCATATAAGTATAACACATAAATTTTCATGTAATATAGCAAAGCCTAGAGAGCCACAAAGCAAGTACTCTATGACTTGTTACAAGCCGGGGAAACAAGAAAACAAACTGGTAACGGTACCACAAGACACAGTTTAAGACAAAACTCAAACGTTACCGTTCTTTGAGGATTTAGGTAGACGTCATCATATTGTCCAAATCTATCGCACAGTCAAAGAAGAAACGTAATGGCGAACGGCAAATGCGTCAACCACTAAACACGCAATGCGTTGCAAAATGATAGGGTCATATCCTCTTTTGATAAACGTTTTAACACGTTTACTAAAGATTGTATGAAAGTGATTATATCCAAGGATCTTACGAAATTTGTTTCCGTAATTTAAGATAACGAAGGTTCCAATATTACAACTTAGACGAGTATACCAGCTAACTGTTATGCAGATGTTTTTGATATTTCTTGTTAGAAATCCTGCTGTTACGTTTGCCTTGATTATAATACCTTCAGGGTACACTACGCGTCGTAATTCATTATTTGATTAGTGTTGTTTGTCGAGTTGTTCCCAAAACAATAATATCTGCTTTGTCTTATTCTTATTAAACGTTTTTAGATTAACATATGATTGCCTAAAAGAGGAATACGGTTTAGGCAATCTATTTTAAAAGTGTTCAAGTACACAAATGCGATGGCATGTGGTGCATACGTCTTAGTTTTACAGAGTCGAACGTATGACATCTATTTTACAATATAGGGTCATAACGAATGGCCAACCGAGATTATATCAACATTTTGGCTGCATGTCCTTTACACACCAGGGCGTGGACAAAGTCATAAAGCGACCGACTCGCATGATGGAGGATTTGGGTTCAATCCCCGTCCAGGGCAAACCAAATCTTCATAAAATATTACTAGTAGCTCCCTTAATTGCCGTGCTAGGAGTGTTCAGTTTGATATGTTGTCTTCGGTGTGGTATTCCAGTGTTGCAGCACTACAATGTTTAGCATAGAGTCCACTGCTACAAGTATACACATTGATGATAATACTAAAATATTGTTAAACGCGACGTTAAACATCATACCTAGGTGAATATATGTCTGGTCTTACAGTTTGTTCTTTCTTTTGATGTCTGGTCTTACAGTTTGTTCTTTGTTCTTTTGATGTCTGGTCTTACAGTTTGTTCTTTCTTTTGATGTCTGGTCTTACAGTTTGTTCTTTCTTCTTTTGATGTCTGGTCTTACAGTTTGTTCTTTCTTTTGATGTCTGGTCTTACAGTTTGTTCTTTCTTTTGAAATATTGTAAGTAAAAGTTGTAAACGAATATCAGCCGCAATACGACACATGTTACATGCTATTAAAAGTATTAATTCAGTCAAAGTATTTCATGTAGCTCATTTACATGAAGTTATGACGTTTCGTGAAGGTACATAGTATAGCATGGAGATGTAGACCTAAACTATGTTTTGGCATACAGTTTACCTTAGAAGTAGATATAAAAGTCGAACAGGAAGTATAGCATTCAAGAACCACAGTCTACTAAACACGCATAGAAACAAACAACAATTACAAGGAATAATAAACGTCAATGTATATGACATCACAAACATAAATTGGTTGACAATAGGGCTACCGCATTGAAACGGTCAGTGGCAAAACATTGCCACAGAGACTTTAAACCCGGTTCTAGGAGCAGAACACCTCACTCGTACCCTAGTGTCATTCTTACAAAACGGAATAGTGTGTGAAATCAAGAAATCGACGCCAGGCTATATATGCAAACAAACTAGGTAGCATTAATAGGACATTTAATTATTGCATACGCATTTACCAGCTCCGTTTACTTTCAATGACGTGTAGAAAAGTCCTATTGAGTGTGTAATGTATACTTGTTCGTGATTGGTGCAATTTTCTGTTCATGTCAACGAAAGTATGTGACATGATGTAAACAATGTTGATTTCATTGTAAAAATACCCACGATGTAACGATTATATGTTTGTTTTAAATAATTATTTTTGATGAAAATTAAATGTTAAAACCTGTTGTTTTGAAACATGCGTATGTAATAAAAAGGTTATTAGATTTGTATTGGATATATGCACTCGCTCTAAAAAAAGCTCCTAAAGTCGCGCAATATTGTTACGCAGGAGAACTCGTGCATATATCCCAATACAAATATAATAACCTATAAATATAACACAACGACGAATATGTATAATATGAATATGGGAATGCTTAGAAAGCACAAAGCAAATATTTTATATTTTGGCAGAAGTCAGAGCAACAAGAGAATACACAAGAATAAACCATTAGTAGCACGACAAGACACGATTGGAGACTATCCTCCTTTCAGTATTTAACAGACTTCATCAGGCATGGTGTGTTAGAGGATATAAGATGGCGTGAATTTGTTTATGTAATCTGGGATGACAATACGGTAATAGTGAGGTTTGTTGCTCACAAATTTGGTTTAACACCACTAGTTGCCTTTGAGAAACTGAACCTTCCAAGTTGGTAGTCCTTATGTCAACTCTTTCTGTTCGTTGTGTCACATTAATTCATCCCTGTAAGTGTTGTTTGTTTTGACTCTCTTCGATGAATGCTACATTTCCTGTTCGACTTTAATACTTAGATTTCGACTTTAATACTTAGATTTCGACTTTAATACTGATTTCGACTTTAATACTTAGATTTCGACTTTAATACTTAGAAATACTTAGATTTCGACTTTAATACTTAGATTTCCACTTTAATACTTAGATTTCCACTTTAATACTTAGATTTCGACTTTAATACTTAGATTTCCACTTTAATACTTAGAAATACTTAGATTTCCACTTTAATACTTAGATTTCGACCATGAAGAGCCGGAGTCATACCTGTAAAGTAATACTACATTAGGTAACACATCATCAATATTGGCATGTCGATTGTTTTTTCTGTCTTTTCTTTTCTAGTTTTCATAAATAATAATTAAAATTTGAATGAAATCAAATTTAGAGTTTAGCTGATGCACTGGTTGACTCAAATATCACATATCAACGTATTTGTCTAACATTTGACATAGAGAGTGTGAACATTTCTTTCAAGTTATAGTATTGTCTCCATTCATTTAACCTACGCCTACACTTGACCTGTTTACATGAACGAATTCTTTATTTTATCATTTTGGTGGCATGTAAAGCAATGTGGTTGAAATTTTTATTTAAGCAAGTTATCATTGGAGTGAACCGTCTACATATATGGTCCATTATGCAGAGATTGATTATCACACGGTGAAAAACTCGTTATCTTTATTAGGATTGTAACTTGTATGAGTTGCTACGAAATTAGGACATTCTAGATATAATCATAACAGAACAGAACATATATTTTATTTAACTACATACGTACATCGTTATATATACATACATACATTTTCATGCATAATAAGTCGAGTAATTTAGACAAAAGAATAATTGCTATGAGCAACATTAATATTAAATAACTGATATATGAGAATGAAAATACAAAAGAGCTAAACATTTTTAATTAATCAAGATTGTATTCCTTACAGCTAAAGCTGTACTTATGTATTTAGCTAACTTAATAACAATATTCTTATCCTGTGTCTGCATTAATTCTAAGAATTTAAACATACTAGGTCTATTATAATAATATTTTTTAATATAAATTGTCCGGATTCTTGTGTAACAAGGACAAATCAAAATAAAATGGTATTCATCTTCCAAATCAATACTGTGGCAGCATTGACAATATCTTTCATTTCTAGGTATTCTATTACGAGAGTATCTACCGGTCTGTATTCTTAACGAATGTGCTGATATTCTGAATTTTGTCAAATATGGTCTGAGATTACATGGTAAAATATCAAGGTATGATTCATAATTAAAACTCAATTTACAATTATTATATAATTCAAGTACATCACTTGATTCCTTATCTACAAACCATCGTTGTATAAAACAATCAACAACTCTTTGTCTAAACGTATTTATAAAGTATTTAGCTTTAACAGAATTTGGGTCATTCCAAACATGTGTAAAACCATATTCGTTTAACATATTTTTTACATTCGATGCCCAATTTTTATAACCATTTTCACAATCTTTTAGTGTCGATGTGTAAATCCTTTTAAGTATTATGTTATCTGTTTTCAATAATTTAAACCAGTATTTAAGTATTCTTACATAACGCGTTATAAATAAAGGATATCTTCCTAATTCACCGTATACTCCTGATGTACAAGAACTATTTCTTACTTTTAAAATTTGTTAACAAAATTTTAAATGTATTCTTTCGATTTGCTTTGATTTCGTATATCCCCAAATTTCAGAAGAATAATTTAAAATAGACCCCACAAATGAATCAAATAGTTGACATAATACTTTTGGTTTTAAACTTATTTTTCTACAGTTTACTAAGAGAACATTCATAATCATAACTTGTCTTGGTTAAAAAAAAAAGCCTGTTGGGCAAAAGGAGCAAAAAAACATATGCTCGATTACACGAATCTAATCTAGCGTCAGTATCTTCGGCTCACTGTTCCCCTATCGTATTTAATAGACACTAAGCCTCATCTCGAATCACAAATCCGTCATTGGACTATAAGCCTATTAAATAAGAACGTATTTTTTCACATAACGTGGCTTCTTCTGGGAGTGTATAAAAGACATGACATACTTATCGTACATGAGGACAGAATCACAGTGTTTGATATTGATCGTACATGAGGACAGAATCACAGTGTTTGATATTGATCGTACATGAGGACAGAATCACAGTGTTTGATATTGATCGTACATGAGGACAGTATCACAGTGTTTGATATTGATCGTACATAAGGACAGAATCACAGTGTTTGATATTGATCGTACATATGGACAGAATCACAGTGTTTGATATTGATAGTACATGCGGACAGAATCACAGCGTTTGTATTGATTGTACATGTGGACAGAATCACAGTGTTTGATATTGACCGTACATGAGGACATAATCACAATGTTTGATATTGATCGTACAGGAGGACAGAATCACAGTGTTTGATATTGATCGTACATGAGGACAGAATCACAGTGTTTGATATTGATCGTACATGTGGACCGAATCTCAGCGTTTGTATTGATCGTACATGTGGACAGAATCACAGTGTTTGATATTGATCGTACATGAGGACATAATCACAGTGTTTGATATTGATCGTACATGAGGACAGAATCACAGTGTTTGATATTGATCGTACATGAGGACAGAATCACAGCGTTTGTATTGATCGTACATGAGGACAGAATCACAGTGTTTGATATTGATCGTAAATGAGGACAGAATCACAGCGTTTGTATTGATCGTACATGAGGACAGAATCACAGTGTTTGATATTGATCGTACATGTGGACAGAATCACAGTGTTTGATATTGATCGTACATGTGGACAGAATCACAGCGTTTGTATTGATCATACATGTGGACAGAATCACAGTGTTTGATATTGATCGTACATGAGGACATAATCACAGTGTTTGATATTGATCGTACATGAGGACAGAATCACAGTGTTTGATATTGATCGTACATGAGAACAGAATCACAGTGTTTGATATTGATCGTACATGTGGACAGAATCACAGCGTTTGTATTGATCGTACATGTGGACAGAATCACAGTGTTTGATATTGATCGTACATGAGGACATAATCACAGTGTTTGATATTGCTCGTACATGAGGACAGAATCACAGTGTTGGATATTGATCGTACATGAGGACAGAATCACAGCGTTTGTATTGATCGTACATGAGGACAGAATCACAGTGTTTGATATTGATCGTACATGAGGACAGAATCACAGCGTTTGTATTGATCGTACATGAGGACAGAATCACAGCGTTTGATATTGATCGTACAAGTGGACAGAATTACAGCGTTTGCTATTGATCGTACATGAGGACATAATCACAGCGTTTGATATTGATCGTACATGAGGACAGAATCACAGCGTTTGATATTGATCGTACATGAGGACAGAATCACAGCGTTTGATATTGATCGTACACGTGGACAGAATCACAGCGTTTGATATTGATCATACATGAGGATGAGGACAGAATTACAGCATTTGATATTGATCGTACATGAGGACAGAAAAACAGCGTTTGATATTGATCGTACATGAGGACAGTATCACAGCGTTTGATATTGATCGTACATGAGGACATAATTACAGCGTTTGATATTGATCGTACATGAGGACAGAATCACAGCGTTTGATATTGATCGCACATGAGAGGACAGAATCACAGCGTTTGATATTGATCGTACATGAGGACAGAATCACAGTGTTTGATACTGATCGTAGAATCACAGTGTTTGATATTGATCGTACATGAGAGGACAGAATTACAGCGTTTGATATTGATCGTACATGAGGACAGAATCACAGCGTTTGATATTGATCGTACATGAGGACAGAGTCACAGCGTTTGAAATTGATCGTACATGAGGACAGAATTACAGCGTTTGATATTGATCGTACACGAGGACAGCAGCGTTTGATATTGATCGTACATGAGGACAGAATAACAGCGTTTGATATTGATCGTACATGAGGACAGAATTACAGCGTTTGATATTGATCGTACATGAGGACAGAATCACAGCGTTTGATATTGATCGTACATGAGGACAGAATCACAGCGTTTGATATTGATCGTACATGAGGACAGAATCACAGCGTTTGTACACAATAAAACGTTGTGTCATAAGTATTTGCAAAATACTTTACTGTGGATGACCATATTTGCACTCTTGCTTTATAAATGCATGTAAGTAACGCTGACTTTGGTTTGATCTGTCACATTCTTCTTAGCTACGTAACACATCTGACGTCATGTAAATAACCAAAGGGCAGCATGATTTATATTACAAACTGGCGCCGTGTTTCAGAAAAGTAGATGACATTAAAGAGAAAAACATTTTTGTTTGTGATGTAACTTACTTTGCTTCGGTGTGTCCATGTAATTGCTGTTTGTTTGTGGTGTAACATACTTTGCTTCGTTGTTTCCGTGTAATTGCTGTTTCTTTGTGATGTTACATACTTTGCTTCGATGTTTCCTTGTAATTGCTGTTTGTTTGTGGTTCAACATACTTTGCTTCGATGTTTCCTTGTAATTGCTGTTTGTTTGTGATGTAACTTACTTTGCTTCGATGTTTCCTTGTAATTGCTGTTTGTTTTGGTGTAACTTACTTTGCGGCGATGTTTCCTTGTAATTGTTTTTTGTTTGTGGTGTAACTTACTTTGCTTCGATGTTTCCTTGTAATTGCTGTTTGTTTGTGATGTAACATACTTTGCTTCGATGTTCCTTGTAATTGCTGTTTGTTTATGGTGTAACTTACTTTGCTTCGATGTTTCCTTGTTATTGCTGTTTGTTTGTGATGTAACTTACTTTGCTTCGATGTTTCCTTGTAATTGCTGTTTGTTTATGGTGTAACTTACTTTGCTTCGATGTTTCCTGTTTGTTTGTGGTGTAACATACTTTGCTTCGATGTTTCCTTATAATAGTTGTTTATTTGTGGTGTAACATACTTTGCTTCGATGTTTCCTTGTAATTGTTGTTTGTTTGTGGTGTAACATACTTTGCTTCGATGTTTCCCTGTAATTGTTGTTTGTTTGTGGTGTAACTTACTTTGCTTCGATGTTTCCCTGTAATTGTTGTTTGTATTGTATGACTGTGTTCTGTGATTGCTACATTCTCTTTACTATTTATATACCTTTGGATGTGTAATTTTAACTTTAATAAACTGATTGGCTAAAACGATATAAAACAGAGCCTAGTATCACCGTATCCTATTATGTTTCCTTGTAATTGCTGTTTGTTTGTGGTTCAACATACTTTGCTTTGATGTTTCCTCGTAATTGCTGTTTGTTTATGGTGTAACTTACTTTGCTTCGATGTTTCCTGTTTGTTTGTGGTGTAACATACTTTGCTTCGATGTTTCCTTATAATAGTTGTTTATTTGTGGTGTAACATACTTTGCTTCGATGTTTCCTTGTAATTGTTGTTTGTTTGTGGTGTAACATACTTTGCTTCGATGTTTCCTGTAATTGTTGTTTGTTTGTGGTGTAACTTACTTTGCTTCGATGTTTCCCTGTAATTGTTGTTTGTATTGTATGACTGTGTTCTGTGATTGCTACATTCTCTTTACTATTTATATACCTTTGGGATGTGTAACTTTAACTTTAATAAACTGATTGGCTAAAACGATATAAAACAGATCCTAGTATCACCGTATCCTATTATGATTCCAACTGATTCATTTGTCTATCGCATATTGTGTAGTATTAGTAATTGTAGCATGGTCACAGACAATTGTCTTTGTTCAGACACAGATGTAAATCGTTTAATTAAAAATTAGACCTGTCAGAATAACTGTGAGAATAACAGTGAGAATAACAGTTAGAATAACTGAAATAGAGCTGAAATGGACATGCTACAAAACGAATAGAGTATGGTTTCATCTCGTTGGTTAATTTAAACACCTAGATGGGCTACGCCCATCTCGATGTTTAAATGAACCAACTCAATGAAACCATACTCTATCTATTACTTAATTATTATGTTAGCTAAAATAAAATATTTGGTAAAATACACTATTAGGAAGAAAAAAAGAAACGTTTTCCGATTGTTTTATTAAATTCAATAATACATAGTCT